>VMDO01019902.1:0-38673 GCA_007922755.1 Pedetes capensis
GAAGGTGCGTCTGACTCATGCCATGGTATTTTCAGTGGCACATATGGTTGTGAAAGCTGGACATTGAACAAGAGAGACAGAAAAAGAATTGAGGCTTTTGAATTGTGGTGCTGGAGACGTCTTTTGAATATACCGTGGACTGCCAAAAGAACCAACAAATCTGTCCTAGAAGTACAACCAAAGTGCTCCTTGGAAGCAAAAATGGCCAAACTGCGCCTTACATATTTCGGACATGTAGTCAGGAGAGAACAATCCCTGGAGAAGGACATCATGTTTGGAAGAGTGGCAGGTCAACGCAAAAGAGGAAAACCCTCCACCAGATGGATTGACACAATGTCTGCAACAATGGGCTTAAACATAAATAAGATTGTTTGCCTGGCACAGAATTGGCAAGTGTTCCGATCTGCTGTACATAGGGTCGCTATGGGTCGGACTCGACTCGACCGCACCTAACAACAACAACAACAAAGAAAGTGATGTTGTTATGATAGTTAGCTGTTATTAGTATTCCAGATTATTCTTTTACTCAACTATAATCTTAGGGTTTAGTCATGAAGGCCGAGACAGCAATGAAATACAGTCCAACTGAAAGCAGGATATAGGTCTAGTGGTGGACTGCACAAAACTAGATCTCTTTTATAGAGAAGAAAGATGCTCTTAGCAGGACAGTTTATATGTCCAGATAGCTCTTTCTCTGAACAGATTATGAATTGAGAGTCAGCCTTAGAGTAATGGCACTCTATATGCTAAAATGTAAGCAGTCATTTCTAACCAATATTATATTTCAGAATTTTAAAGTTGGAAAGAACCTCAAACCATGGAACAAGGCCAAAGGTTAAGAAACTTCCCTATGCTCTTTGGACAGCCCCAGTAGGAATGGCTTTGGCCTGGAGAATTAAGACCCTTATCTTGTGAGATGTGAAAACTTGAGGTCCAGACAGAGCTCTGTCATTTACTGCTTGATTTTGGCAGAGTATTTAGCCTTTCTGTGTCTATATGCATTTCTTCAGTAAAATGGAGATAATGATCTATCTTACAGGATTGTTTAAAAGAGTAGGCATTCAGTATTTTTTTCTACTTCCCAAATATTAAAAAGAGGATAAGATGTCAACATAGGGACATGCCAAAGAGGTGATTCTTTATTCTTATTCTGTTATGTAAACTCTGGGTAAAACCCCAAATGGGAGATCTATAAACGTTAAAAAGGAGAATTTCCAAAAGAGAATGATCACAGAAAAGTTCTGGAAGGGGCTCTTGGAAGCTTTAAAGCCATGGCTGATGAAAGTGTTGCCAGAAGTAATGTAAACGATGCATAATGGAAAAAGCCAATGTTGTATTACTCTGTACCCCATCATCATTTACCCCATCATCATAATTGGGGGAAAAAAAGAAGCCATGTTGTTGTTACGTGTCATCCAGTCAGGTCCAACTCATAGTGAGTGACCCTATGACCAACAGAACCAAACACTCCCCTATTCTGTCCAGGCACATGATCTTTTTTATGTTTAAACCCACTGTTGCAGAAATTGTGTCAATCCATTTAGTTGAAGGTCTTCCTTTTTTTCGTTTACCTGCCACTCTCCCAAACATGATGTCATTCTCCAGGGATTGGTACCTCCTGACATGTCCAAAATACATAGTACGCAGTCTAGCCATCCTTGCTTCCAAGGAGCACTCTGGTTGCACTTCTAGAACAGATATGTTGGTTCTTTTGGCAGTCCATGATGTAATCAATATTCGTCTCCAGCACCGTAATTCAAAGGCATCAATTCTTTTCCTGTCTCCCTTATTCAGTGTCCAACTTTCACATCCATATGACTCAAATGAAAATACTATGACATGAGACAGGCATGCCTTCATCTTCAGTGTGACATCTTTACTTCTCAACACTTTAAAGAGGTCTTTTGCAACAGCTTTTCCCAGTACAAGGGGTCTTCGATTTCTTGACTCCTGCTTCCATGGGTGTGGATTGTAGAACCAAGTAAAGCAAAATCTTAGACAACCTCAGTCTTTTCTCCATTTATTGTGAAGTTACTTACTGACCCAGTTGTAAGTATTTTTATTTTTTTGATGTTGAGGCAGAATCCATATTAAAGGCTGTGTTCTTTGATCTTCATCTGTAAATGCTTCAAATCTTCTTTCGTTTCTGCAAAAAAGCTTGTGTAATCTGTATAATGCAGGTTGTTAATGAGTCTTCCTCCAGTTCTGATGCCACATTCTTCTTCACAAAAAGTCCAGCTTCTTGGATTAATTTCTCTCCAAAATAGAAGCCATACTGAGAAATGTGAAACTGGACGAGGGATTTATATTAACTTGGAATTTCTCTTATTTCTGTCTTTCTACTCCCAGATACTCTCCACTATAGAAATGTTTGGTTATGTTGTTGAATTGTATACTGGACCACAGAGGAAAAAGGAACAAGAAGAGCAAGTGCAAAAAGAGCCAAGCATAGACACTCTTGTCTTTTAATTCTAGCACCCATTTAATAAACATTTGGGGTGGGTGAAATGACTAGAGATGCTCTTGCACCTCAATATTCACATTCCCAAAATCTGGATTTGTTTGGGGGTTGCCCTGCCAGTTGTAACCTAGCATGATGTTAGCCTGAGGGCTCTCACTTTGTTTACAGTTACATAGTAAAATATGTTCAAGGCTCAAACTTGTCCAGACTAAGGAATCCCTGAGGTGGGGTAAATGGATTTCGTTTTCTTTGGTCTCAGCCTTTCCCCCATCTGTCCCCAGGGGATTTGTTCAGGCTGAGTCTTGATTTAATTCACCCCCTTGCCCAGATCTACATTTGGCTCTGTGTTTATTGTAAGCATTCACTAAATGTTTGTTGAATGAGTGAATGAAAGGCTCTAAATCTGTAGGAAGTCAAAAGAAAGGCTGAGAGGTACTGAAGCCACCCAGATGGGGAGTTTATAATGAATCAACCAAAGACCAGAGCAAACAACTATTCTGTCAAGCCCCAGCCCCAGCAAGTTTACCTAGTTAGTGTTTAGGTTTCCTTGGTTGGAAATCAATCTAGGTCTGTTTTAGCTCTCACTATTCTTGGTCTGACTCTCCAGAACATAAGTTAATTTCTAATGTTAGAAATCATCCTCCTAGGCTCCCTGTCAAGTTGCTGGGCACCTTGTGAGTAAGACAGGATGAAGATTTGTCATTTTGGAAGGATAGTCTAATAGAAGATGTAATAGTTATAATATTTGCATTTCTTCATTGATTTTCTTTGTGTTTCCACATGTATTGTCTCATCTTATCCTCTCGATGACTTTGTATGCAGGGGCAGGCATTGTTATCCCTTTTCCTGTTGGAGTAAACTGTGTCTCAGAGAAGTAATAATTATAAATGATTCAAGGCCTCATAGAAATGGCAAGTGGCGGAGACAAGATTTTTAAACTTTGCTGTGTGTTTCTTTTGTTTATATTGTACTGGTTATGATAATGTGTATTATTTATTGAGCACATTATTAATTAAACACTGTAATTAAACCTTTTCTCTCTTAAGCATATAGATAGCTTGATCCCTTAGATCCTTTCAGTCTTAGCTTAAATGATATCTCTTAGTGAGCCCCTCCTTGACCACACATTTATGAATTTTATTAATTGCATCCCCCTTCCTAACATCTTTTCCAATTTTTCTCCTCACAGTTTCTTACCTAGGACTTACATATGTATTTGTAATTTTCACCATGTATCTTTCTTAGTAGAATATATGTTCTCAAGGGCGGGAAGTCTTGTCTGTTTCATTCTTTGATGTACCTCCAGCACTGTTAAAGACATTTCCATATAAGGAATGGTGGGTGCTCAGTAAATGTTTGCTGTATGAAATAACAATTCTCAAAAACAATTGTACAAAGCTTTGTGACAAGGAAAATTATGCATAAAGAAATTTACTATTTAAGGTAACACAAAAATTTTGTGATGGGGAATATTCCTTATAGTTTGGCAGAGGTAAGAAAATATTAAGTAAGTACTTTTATTGCTGGCTGGGATTTAGCTCAGTTGGTAGAGCACTGCGCTGCAGTCTCTGAGGTCCCGAGTTCAATTCCCAGCACCCCAAAAATGGGAGAAGGACCTGGCAATCCACTCCCAAGGCAATCCCGAAACAGTCAGCCATTGAAAATCCTGTGAGGGTCGCTATGAGTTGGATACCGACTCAACGGCACCTAACAACAACAACAACTTTTATTGCAAAGAGAAAATTTGTGGCATTTTTATATTTCCTCTAAAAACAAAAGTTAAGTTTCTTCTTCTTCTGAATGTTTAAACTCTTGAGTATGGAGACCATGTCAGAATAATTCACTTATGTAAATGCTATAGATATTGGCAAATGGTTGGCTGAACTAGCATATAATCTCTGAGGAGGCAGATTCTGGGCATACCTCCGGTAAGTGGTAGACAAGTGATGATTTCAGCAAACATCTGTTGAGGACTTAATATGTACATGGCATTGTAGGAGGAGAAACAAAAACTTATCCCAAAGACCTTATTAAATCATAGGAAACATTTGTTCATATATTTGATATATCTTGCTAATCTCGGGAAGTTGATGCCTAGAAGGAGAGGAAGGCAGCCTTTGGGAGCTGTTTCTTGAACATATTCATGAGAGGCAAGATGGTGGTCTAAAGGGACTGGATGTCATCTATTATGGCAGTACTTCCAGCTACATTCAATTATGTATGCTTTTCTAGAATCCTAAAAAATGTGTAATGGATGCAAGAATTAGTATAAAATCAAATTGTGCAACATTGGCAAGGATAATGTATTTGGCATGATAGTTTCTGTTCATTTAACAAATACTACTTCGTACGTTATCTCATTAAATTTTTACCACAACTTTGTGATAAAATACAATTTTTCTGCTTGAGAATTGAAGTAATTATGACTCTGAAACATATTAAATAATTTCTCAAAATCATACTTGAGTTAAATGACAGGACTAGAGTTTTAGCCAAAGTAATCTTCCTTTAAAATCCATGCTCCTCCCTGTGTTCTGAAACTACGTGCTGTGTTGCATCACATGGTTTTTCCACTACAAATTCCTCTATATGTTTTCAATTTTTAAAAGAAAGGTGGTTTTTTTCTCTCTTGAGAGTGTTACACATCAACTGATGTAAGATAAATAATATGTCCAAACATTGTAAGTACTCTGATGAAAATTAGCTGCTAAATGAGGAAAAGATCAAGTTTAAATACTCGGTTGACAAGGGTAAAACGATGGTGGTGGATGCCTTCCACACTGTTAGCCACAAGCCTTGCAGCTCTCATAAATCACAGGAATAACCTGGAACCATATGAAGAGCCCCGATATATTACTAATGGGTTGTCCTGCAGGAACATAAACAAGATATAAAAATGACCAAAGTTCTTGATGACTCATTTGTCTTTCTTAACAATTTATCATTATTCCATTATTAACAAAACTTTAAAAGAGTTGGTTATAATTTCTGTCATTGTGGAATTTCTATTAGGTTAGTAGGATTTTGTTTTGTTTTTAAATAAATATCCTCTAAATAAGAACTTTCAGCTAATTGGGTGAGTGAAAACCTGCAGCTGTTGGGCTAGCAGTAGGTAGGATTAAAGTTTAGCAAAGTGCACTTCCTTTCTGTCACACAGGAGGAGTTGGGAATGGTTTGGCATTCTTAGTGTGGAACCATGATTAGCAAAGCTTTTATTAGCAGTTTCCTCAGAGGATAAGGCAGCCTATAGAAACCATTTGAGACTCACAGATTTCTCGCCTTGTATGCAGGTTTCACAATTAATCAAGAATACTTGGGGTACTGCTCAGCTAGTTGCTTAGGGTGAGAAGGAGGGATCAAAAAAAGAGTTCTGACAGCTGCCAATCTCACTATTTAAGAAATCACAATTTGAACTATTTAACAATCTTATATTTTAAGGAAAATATAGTTGAAGCCTGTGTTCTATATTCTTATATATAATTGTAAGTTAAAATATGTGAGTATGCATGCATGAAATCTTAAATTCTTGTCCTAAATATAGACCACCTGACTTTCAGGGGTACATATGCTAACATTAGCCAATGTATATGTGTAGTATTGAGATAAGCTGAGATAATCCTATTACATGCACATGCACACAAGCACATGCACACTCACTCGTTTTATATAAAGTAATTTGCTGGGACACAAAAAAGTAGTATATGCAGAGAGTACCAAAAATGAATACACATCTTGGAATGAAAACTTTGCATTTTGCTGCTTGAAGAATGTATCATATGCTTAGTGTTACTAGCATTCATTGGATTAATGGCATCTTTTAAGTGAACATCATACTACATGTTACCATAATTCAATTCAGCTTTGAAAAGTAATACAGAGATAAAATCTCTTTAAATATACATACATTTTTGGCACCCCTGGCATATGTTTACATTTATGAATTGTATTCTGTGCACATATTTATGCTCAGTGTTTACTTTTACACGCACACACACGCACACACACACTCAGGAATGCTGGGGATTGAGCCCAAGGCCTCATGCATACTAAGCACATACTATACCACTGAGCCACCCGCTAGCATCTGTGTATACACCTATTCCAACTCTAGAAAATGGATTCTTTGTAAATATCACTGCCACCACACACAATTATTTAAGGCTTGAAAATTCTGATTACAGATCTTGTGTGTGTTGGGGTAATGTTTTGGCAGAAATCCAAACTAATCTACTTCCTTGTTTTCTTGCTTCCTGTGTTTTATGTTCCCACTCTTTGTAAGTAGGCTTATGAAAGGACTGCTAGTTTTCTTCAACAGTATACGGAGCAAGTTTACAGGTGCAGCTGAAGGGAATAGAGCAGGGCTGGAAAAAGCAGATAAGCTCCTACTATGCAGTGCATCTCTCTCCTTGCTCCACTGGAACATTAACTTTTCATAGAACTCTATGATCTGTGTGTGTGCAGATGCCTTCTTCCAGAGAAACGTACCCTTTTTACTCACTCAAAGTTCTGTGTAACTAGAAGAGGATAAATTGGGTCTAAGTCTTCATTCTGGGCTGGGATTTAGCTCAGTTGGTAGAGTGCTGGGCTGCAGTCTTGGAGGTCCCGAGTTCAAGTCCCAGCACCGGAAAAATGGGAGAAGGACCTGGCAATCCACTCCCAAGGCAATCCCGAAACAGTCTGCCATTGAAAACCCTTGGAGGGTTGCTATGAGTCAGATACCGACTTGATGGCACCTAACAACAACAACAAGTCTTCATTCTAAAGGCCAGGAAGACTCTGTCATGAGAAAAAATATTTCTCTAAAACTAGAAACAAGCCCATTTTACATGTTCCCAATATCTCAAGGAAATACTGCTGATTGTCCAAGACTTCCTCCATCCTCCACCCTTAACTCCATTCTCCACCCAAAAGTGCTGCTTCTTCTAGAAAAATAAAATAACCCCAAATCTTCTCCTCTGGCAGAATGCATAAACAGAAACTTGGCTCAGAACATATTCTAAAGCCTAGTGAGCAATTTAAGAACAAGGGCCATTCCATCCCTAATATATTCCTTGGTGTAATAGGAAATACTTTGGTAATGATGTGAAGGAATTAATTGCTGCTAATACCAGGAACCCCTGAGTTGGCTAAATGCTTTGAAACTCTGGACCGATGAAATAACATGTGGTATGATAAAATTGGAAGGTTACCAAGAACCATAGCTTTATTTTACTACTGGAAGACTGGGCAGGTAGGGATCATGATCAAATAGCAATTCATGGACATAAACAATGGATATTACTTATGCAGCTATTTGTCCTTTTATATGTTACAAAGTGCATTCTGGTTCTTCTGCAAAGTCATGAAGCATCACTCTCATATCCACTGACACTCATGTCTGGCCTACCCTACACCAACCTCTCCAGGAAGGTATGAACAGTGAATCTTATGAAAATAGCAATTGAGAGAGAGCAGACATGCCCCGTTTCTTCTGTTTGCAATCTGCCCTGTCACCAGGGGATGAGAAGACCTTTCTAAATACAACTGTGAGTTGTTGTTGTTGTTATTGTTGTTGTTGTTGTAAGGTGCCATCGAGTCAAGTCCGACTCATAGCGACCCTATGTACAGCAGATCGAAACACTTGCCAATTCTGTGCCAGGCAAACGATCTTATTTATGTTTAAGCCCATTGTTGCAGACACTGTGTCAATCCATCTGGTGGAGGGCTTTCTTCTTTTGGGTTGACCTGTCACTCTCCCAAACATGCTGTCCTTCTCCAGGGCTTGATCTTTCCTGACTACATGTCCGAAATATGTAAGATGCAGTTTGGCCATTCTTGCTTCCAAGGAGCACTCTGGTTGTACTTCTTCTAGGACAGATCTGTTCGTTCTTTTGGCAGTCCATGGTATATTCAATAGACGTCTCCAGCACCACAATTCAAAAGCATCAATTCTTTTTCTGTCTCCCTTGTTCAATGTCCAGTTTTCACAACCATATGATGCAACTGAAAATACCATGGCATGAGTCAGACACACCTTCGTCTTCAATGTGACATCTTTGCTTTTCAATAATCTAAAGAGATCTTTTGCTACAACTTTTCCTAGAGCAACGCGTCTTTTGATTTCTTGACTGCTGCTTCCACGGGTGTTGATTATAGAGCCAAGCAAAGCAAAATCTTGGACAACCTCAATCTTTTCTCCATTTAATGTGAAGTTGCATGCTGACCCAGTTGTAAGGATTTTTGTTTTGTTGATGTTTAGCCATTGAAGGCTATGATCTTTGATCTTCATCAGTAAATGTTTTAAATTCTCTTCATTTTCAGCAAGCAGAGTTGTGTCATCTGCATAACGCAGGTTGTTAATGAGTCTTCCTCCAATCTTGAAGCCATGTTCTTCCTCATAAAGTCCAGCTTCTCGGATTATTTGCTCAGTGTATAAATTGAAGAGATAGGGTGAAAGTATACAGCCCTGGTGCACACCTTTCTCAACTTTAAACCACTCAGTGTTTCCTTGTTCTATTCGAACAACTGCCTCCTGGTTCACGTACAGATTTCTCATGAGCACAATTAGGTGTTCTGGTATTCCCATTTTCCGAAGTGTTATCCATAATTTATTATGATCCACACAATCAAATGCCTTTGCATAGTCAATAAAACATAGATGCAGTTGGCAAGAAAACACAGAGAATAGTTCAGAGAAGGATATCATAAAATTGTTGTGGTTCAGGCATATACCCTCATTCCTCTGGTTTGGAACCCACATGGGAAACATTTCTTTTTGTTGTTGATTCTAGCAAGTCTTAATAGCAGGCAATGCCTTCCCACAAGCATTCAACGTTTGTACCTCATCTAATTGGTGTAGGAGGATATTGTTGGCTTCAAATTTTTTCCCTATTATATGTACATACATATGTATCATATATGTATATTAACTTGTACATCTGAATCAGCACTTATAGCTGCCTGCCTGCATTGTAAAAACCCCTACATCTCAGGAGCTGTTTGCAACTGCTCAGGTTGTCTTAGAACTAGAGTAGAATGATCTTTTCTCTATTGATCAATGTAAGCACATTTGTAGCTGCCTTCCTTATTCAAAGGGAGCACCAAGTGGGAAAGTGCTCCAACCTCTTAAGGTGTTCACAGCATACTAAAAACTCAGGTAATATGAATATTCAAAGCCACTCTTCAGCTACTGAAGAAATCAAATGTTCATAAGATGCTTCCTTTTGAACTGTTTTTATTTCCTTTGTTTTAGAGGAAATACTTTAAAAATTGAAATATACTGCACATTAGGCTCTGTCTTGCACTCACTTTTTTGTGCCGGGGGAGTAGGAGAGAACTTAGGGTTCCTATAATTGCATTCTACTACCATTAAAGCTGTGTATCAATAGTGTCCTAAAATGTCAGTGTTATATTCTGTTGGAAAGGCAAGTCAAGTTAAATCATTAGCAAAGCAGAACTGGAAACATCTAGATTTCTCAAAATTTTAGAGAAGGCCTTTATGTCTCAAGATTGTCTTCCCAGGACTTGGATTTAATAGGCTCTTGCCCAGTGCCAGGGTAAGGAAATGCTTAATGGCAGTAGTTTTTTGTGTCTTTGCCAGTGTGCTCACTTCCCTGCTGAGCCAATTGATACTTGCTGGCCAGAGTTTGATCAGTGTGCTCTCCAAGGGATCCACAAAGAACCCTAAATTGTTCTAGGTCAGGTTTCATCCTTTGTTTACACAGTAAACATGTTCTTGAGTCCATGCAGCATGCCAAGGTCTGGCCCAGGTTGCAAGACTGGTTTGTGGTGAGCTGGTACTTGCATTGGGTATGGGGAAGTAGTCTGGGCTGGAGTGAAATTTCAGATTCACAGAGTCCTCCTGACCTGTGCACCCCCAAGTACTCCTGTGGTCTCTCTTTTATTTGGAATTCTTCTGTGTTACAGTTAGTATTTATAAGTTATGCACAGATATTTGTACTCCAAATAAGAGCCTTGCATAGAGGGAGTAGAGAGGCTGGATTTACTTTTCCACACTTGTGTGTCTTTCATAGGCCCCAGAGAATTCCCAAGTTCACGAACCCATGGTACTCTTCCCCTTTCTTCCATGATTAATATCCTTGACAAGCTTATCTCAGAAGTTGTGAAGAAAAATGTTAGAGATTCTTCTATCTGCTGTTGCTCCTGCTCTCTTTCCCCATCTCTCAGCCTCTCCATTCTTTCTAAGGTTAAGACGAGGTTGGGCATCTTTTTCCTTGTAAAGGAGCCAGGCTATAAACCTTCACGGCCTGAGCACTTGCTTATTTCAGATTTAAAAGAATCTTGGATTTAAAGGAGCTCAGCTATTACAGAGTGAAGTGAGGAGAAGTGGGCCACACCCTGCCCTTGCCATTGTTTCCTTTGTTATAATCTGGTCGTTAAGGGTAGAGTGGGGTGAACAGCAGGGCAAGAGCCCATTGAGCACTTGAGTTGATAACCTTGGCTTTCAGGAGGCTTGGGTGTGCGTTACCATGATTCTTCTGGAAAACCTAACACAGACTGCTGCTCAAACCAAACCCCATCATAACCTTTCCATCAACTCTGTGTTGTGCTTAAAGAGAGAAGCTGCCGTTCTCCGCATTTCCCAGGGCTCAGCCTCCTCTGGTTCTCTGGCATGTCAGCACTTGCCTTCTGTTTTTTCCATTGTACTCACCCAGTGCAGCCCAAGGGCCCCACCTCTCACAGGATCTGGCTATGTGACCCTGGAGCCCAGACAGTCTTGCACATAAATCTTCTCGTCCACCTGCAGCTCATCTGTCAGCGGCTGCTGTTTCTCCCTAGGATGGGCTGTTTTCACACATCCATCCGTCAGACAGCTCTGAAGCCTCTGTAGGCCACTGGAAACTCAGACTGGCCCTATTCCATCTCTAGGTCTTGATCTGTCTTGTCCTGTATTACTGCTTGCCATGGCCAGGCTCTGATCTGTTGGATAATTTCATTAGTACCAAAGTAGTGGTGAATAATAGCCATGTTTTTGTTAGGTCCCGTCGAGTCGAGTCCGACGCATAGCGACCCTCATAGGGTTTTCAATGGCTGACTGTTTCGGGATTGCCTTGGGAGTGGATTGCCAGGTCCTTCTCCCATTTTGTGGTGCTGGGAATCAAACTCGGGACCACAGAGACTGCAGAGCAGCACTCTACCAACTGAGCTAAATCCCAGTCCGAATAATAGCCATAGCATGTCTTAATCCATTTTTTACTCTTAGAGGACCACAAATGGGGTAGTTTATAAAGTATAGTAGTTTATTTGGTTCATGGTTCTAGAAACTGGGAAATCCAAGACCATGTCACTGGTTTCTGGTAAGGACCTTCATGCTTTGTTATAACGTGGAAGATGGACAAGTGATTATATGCAAGACAAATAGAGAGAAATCCTGTGAATTCATTATTTTTTTATCAGGAATTCACTATCCCAATAACATTAATTCAGTCCTGAGGCAGATCCCTTATGACCTCATCACCATTTTTCTGTGATACTGAGTCCCACTTCTTAATACTGTTTACAATGGCAATTAGATTTTAACAAAAGTTTTGGAAAGGACATTCAAAACTTGGCAGTAGCCAGTTGTCATCAGGATGCATTTCTGAATGAGTGTTCATTTTTGGCCAAGTATTATGGACTGGATATTTATGTCCCTCCAAATTCATATGGTGAAGCCCTAACCCCCAGTGTGATAATGTTAGGGGTGAAGGCATTGGGATGAGATTAGATTTAGATAAGGTCATAAGTGTAGAGACCCCATGATGAGGTTGAGGCTGAGGCACTCTCTGCCACGTAAGGATTCAATAATAACCTGGCCATCTGCAAGCTAGGCAGAAGACCTCAACATCTACTGAATCTGCTGGCATCTTGATCTTGGGCTTTCCAGACTACAGAAATAAATGCTTATTGATTAAGCCACCCCAGGTGTGGCATCTTGTTACAGCAGCTGAAACTAAGACAACAGGGCTTGCTCCAGAGTAGCCTATACCATCTAGGAGGCATGTCAAGATAGGGACATAGACATGCTCTGAACTTCCTTGATCCATCTGGATCAGCTTGAACAAGATGTGAGCAGTATTTGTACGCTATCTGCCTTTTTCTAGGCTGGAGGTTTTTCCAATATGGCAAATAATGGCATGTTTTGTGAGGAGAAAAACATACAGTAATTAATGGCTTTAAGTCTCTTCTACATGGCTAGACACCAATATTAGATAAAAAACACACAGTACAGTGGTTCAGGAGCATGGATTTGATATAATTCTGTTTCTTAGCTGGGTGACCTTGGGAAGTTAACCCACTGGAACCATCTATAAAAAATAGCATATAGGAATTACCAAGTGCTGTTGTGAAGATTAAAAGGCATCCAGTAAAGTCACGCTTTGACACAGCCTGATACATAGCAATCAATTAGTGCTACTGTTACTATTTTACTGGGGAAAATGGTGCCCTCAAATGAAGAAAGGTCAGTAATGTGAAGCAGAATGTGAATGGAGCAGACGGTGGGTTCTAGGAAATTTTGGAAAGAGGGCTCCTGAGAAGACATTAAAGAGAGCAGAAATGGGTTGGGATCAGAAGAATAAACAGAACTTAGACAATTTGATTTGAGTGAATTCACCTTCTCCCCATCCCCAATTTGAAGGGGTTTGTAGCAGAAAGAGAAAATAAACTAGGAATTAGGAGAAATTATTTGTTTGCTAATCTTAATCTGAGTTTGGGCAACCCTGGGCCTTGATTTCCTTGTTTGTAAAAATGACACACAGGATACCTGCTTTGCTTAGCTCCTAGGATTGTAAGGTGCAAATGAGGCAACACATTTGCTTAGCTCCCAGGATTGTAAGGTGCAACAAATGAGGCAACAAAAGTGCATTGAAAGTGGTGCAATACAGTACAAGAAGTCATGATTAGATCCTTAAATTCAGAAAGAGAGGATCCCAGGATAATCCTGAGCTGCCTAACACTTTAATTATCTACCCTACACACCACACAGCTTTAGAATTCTCCCTGGCAGCTGAATGAAGGCTACAGCCTTGTGTTAACACCTCTGTCCTGACTGAGTTGCCCTCTCACCTTCCTCCAAGTACAGAGACTATTCTTCGGATCCTTCATTCCAGTAATTGAGCCAATTCATTAAGTTCGCTCAAGCAATAACAACAACTACAATCATAACAAATGACAGCAACATTTATTTGACACTTTTAATATATCTGACACTGTTAAATACTTTAAAAACCTTATCTTAGTTCTCAAATATCAGGAAGCAGGTGTTAGTCTTAGAGGTAATTCAGTTGAAGTTCAGAGAAAAATTTGCCTGGTCTCCTTTAGCTAGTAAATGATAGTTAGACTTAAATTTATTTGTCCGCAAAGCCCATAGCGTTTGTGTTATTTTGATATTAATCTCAAGTAAGGGAGGAATATTTTCCCCCAGACCTTCTGCCAAGTTTCTCAAGTAGAATTAACCACAAGGATGTATTAAATAAATAAAATGGTTAGTGTTTTGGTAGTTATTGTCTCTTTACTTCTAGCTCTACTACTAAAAAATTTAGACTCCATAGTACTTCCCAAACACCACCGCATGCACTTTCCATTCCAGAAACTGGGGTGTAATTGTAAGAATAATTCTGCGTACTTATCCTTAGCTTTATATATTCATTGTTGCATTTGAACTCTTGACAAGCCCGTTAAGGGATATTCGGATTTTATTCATGGAAAAAAAAAATTAATGCTAAGGGCAGTCGAAGAACTTGCCCAGACTCCTAGCTAATAAATGCTAGAGCTCTGTGTCTACCTTGAATATCACAATTATTACTAATAAAAATAATAGCCAAGAATAAGAGCATTTCTTATGTCCTGTATACAGTATGCAGTAGAAATAATTAGAATGTTTTCTACCAGAAGAACCTTGGAGTGCAGTGGTATGATGTCATTCAGAGATACTAAATATTTGTTGTGCTTGGCTTATACTTAAAATTATTTCTATGTCACATGTATTTAAATAACTAAATCCTGAAACTTGTTAGAAAATAAAATGAAAGGTTTACCCTGAGTAATAAGGCTGGAGTTGACAGGAAGAGGGAATCAGCTATTAAATTCTTATCACGACACAAAGGTTTTTGAATGTCAAATGTTAAACTCTTCTACATTCAATAAGAATTTTGCTATGAATCTTCAGTCCCTTAGGGTACACTGCCTGTCTGTGCCTGTCAACTTCATTGTTATGTATTTTAAATAAAGCTTTCCCTAACATTAGAACTCCTTCCGGCCCTTCCTTTTAGAAAGCAGACATAAATAAAGTGTGTACTGGGGCCTTTACGCTTTTTGTTTTCTTTTACCTTTTTCTGACTAGTACCCATCCTCAACCTTCAGAAGTGTAAAGCTAAGGTAAAAAGAGCTTTTAAAAAAGAGGCTCTGGGTAAGTATGCAAATGAAAGGAATGTCTATGGGAAAATTAAGGGAGAGGAAATTCAGCAAGAAAGAAATTCATTGATGTTGTGAGGAAACGTTGTCACTGGAGATGATGACAAATTAGAATCCGTTCCCATGGGGACCGCACACTACCTACTGATCATTTGACCCGTGGCTAGATGTTGGTTAAGCCTAAGAATTGACCCAAAAGATGACAAGATGGTTTTAGTCCCATTGTCTCATCAGCATTCGGGAACCCCTTAGGGGATAAAGGAGAAAGGATAAAGAAGGATAAAAGATGAAAGCTGAGCTGCGGAAAGAAAAATGTTTTTAATTACACTAAGGAGGATTGTGGGTCCACCTGTAGCTTTTTGTTGGGACTGTCCTTTGTTTTCTCCTGTCTGCAGGGATGATGGCAGGATACAGACCCATAGTCAGTCTGGTCTCTTGGAAGTTTCCACAGTGGTGAGCTGGTGCCCTTCAGTTTAACAGATACACTCAGGATTTAATCTGCCAGCCATCTTTGCGCTAAGAGATTGTTTTGTTTGCCCAGCACCCTTGGTTTGGTTGTTGTTGTTATTAGGTGCCGTCAAGTCGGTATCCGACTCATAGCGACCCTCTGTACAACAGGGGAAACACTGACAATAGTGTTTCTCTGCTGTTCATAGGGTTTTCAATGGCAGATTGATTTTTGGGAGGGGGTTGTCAGGTCCTTCTCCCAAGCCTACAGCACCTGGTGTTCCCAGGCAGTCTCCCATCCAGGTACTAACCAGGCCCGACCCTGTTTAGCTTCCAAGATCTGAAGGGATCGGATGCCACAGGGCTACAGCTGCAGGCCTTGGTTTGGTTAGCATGCTAAAATAGATTGCTTTTAGAGGGAGGGGGGAAAATACCCCATGGGGCATGAGGTCAGGTTTCCATAGTGAGTCACTATCATGTACCTGTGGGAGGGTACAGAGAGCTCCAGCAGGCATTTGGGTTGAGTGGGCAAGAGCACCCTTTGGGAGTCGAAAGAACTTTAAGCTCTGTTTGAGTTTCTCCAATTGAAATGTTGTTGTTGTTGTTGTTAGGTGCCGTTGAGTCGGTATCCGACTCATAGCGACCCTGTATACAACAGGTGAAACACTATTGTCAGTGCTTCTCTGCTGTTCACAGGGTTTTCAGTGGCAGATTGATTTTTGGGAGGGGGTTGCCAGGTCCTTCTTCCAAGCCTACAGTATCTGGTATTCCCTGGCGGTCTCCCATGCAAGTACTAACCAGGCCCGACCCTGCTTAGCTTCCGAGATCTGATGGGATCGGATGCCACAGGGCTATGGCAGCAGGCAATTGAAATGTAGGAATTACAATTTCCTCCTACTACCCTACAATGATAGATGAGCTCAGTAAGGTGAAAATCCTGAGGAAAACATTGAGTTCTGAAGTTTGCTTCCTAAAGGAAAGGAACAATACATTCACTCTGCTCAAGTTAGTTCCATGTAACTTATACCACAATTAAATTGCTGCTGTTATGTGCTGTCCAGTTGGGTCCAACTCATAGTGATCCCATGTACAACCGAACAAAATAGTCCCAGACACTGTGCCATGCCCGGCACTATGTCAGTGCTTCTCTGCTATTCACAGGGTTTTTGATGGCTGATTGTTTTGGGATTGTTTCAGAAGTGGGCTGCCAAGTCCTTCTCCAATTTCTGCAGCGCTGGGGATTGAACCCAAGGCTTCAGAGCACACAGAACAAACATTATAGCAACTGAGCTAACCCCTAGCCCACAGTTAAAATAGCCAGGCAATATTAGCTAGGCATTGTTTTATGGGATTTTGTTATTATTTCAACTTGGCCTCATATTTTTTATGGTAATGACACAATCCAGCAGTTCTAAATTTCCTCAATGTGCTTCATAGCAATTATGAAGAATTTGAAATAAAATCATATTCATTTTAAAAATGTCTCATTGTAAAGTAATGAGACTGCATGGCTTGTGGTGTCCTGCCAACAATTTCATAGCATTTGTTAAAATGGATTTGAAAAGACAGGGGGCGGGGTGATTTCTAGGTATTACAAAGAGGAGCAATGTTGTATAGTAGTTGAAAGGTTGGCCTCTGAAGTCAGACTACTGAGTTTATATCCCAATTCTACTACTTACTATCTTTGTGACCTTAAGCAACTTACTTAACCTTTAGTGCCTGCTTCTGAGAAATGGAGGTGTGTATCTTAGAGAATTGTATCTTAGACAAGGCCTTGCTATGTTGCCTTGGCTGGCTTCATGCTTACAGGTTCAAGCAATCCTCTATCCTTGTGCCTCAGCCTCCTGAGTACTTGGAGTTACATGCATGACCCACTGCACCCAGCCAAGGGTTCTTTAAAGGATTATATTCATAAATGCATTTGAGGTGCTTAGAAGAGTGACTCATATATAGCACTAAGCAAATGTTGCCAATTGTTTTCTCTTTTCTTAATGAGATAAGATAGGGTATCACTACATGAAGACTGGGAATCTAAGAGGTGGGAGAACATGTCTTTGAGTCCTTTGATTAGATGTCATGGTATCTAGACTCTGTATACAAGGTACTACCTCCACTGACAAGGAATGCAACTTGGGGCCTGATGGTGTAACTCAGTGTATTGGTTAGCGTGCCTAAGACCCTGGGTTCAATCCCCAGGCGCCAGAAAGGGATAAAGAATTTAGCTTGAGGCTAATCCTAATCAGGAAGCCAAAGGCAGACATCCCCCAGGCCTCTCTCCCCCCAAGTCAGCCAGTACCTCTCCCCTCCTCACCACCCCCCAAAATTTCACAGCCACCTCAGGGCTGAGGACTTCCTGACATTCTGCTCTGTGCCTTGTCTGTTTATGATCACAAGAATTCTCAACCTGTGAGGTTTTTTCATATTGTATTTCAAGTCATCATAGCAAATTCTTTAGGTTTGGTTTGTTTGAGGCACTGGAACTGAACAGGTGCGCACACAGGTTTTACAGACAAAACAGTCCTGGGTTTAAATAAGTAAATGACTCTTTCACTTATTTTGTGGCTTTGGTCTAATAGCTTAACTTCATTGACATTGAGAATACCTACATTGTAGTGTCCTTGAGCTTGGTATACAGTAAATACCTCTATATGGTACCTATTAGAATTTTTGCAATATGTTTATAGTCTGTGGGGTATAATCTTGATCATTTTGATGACTTAGATACAGTACCTGTATTTGAGAAGCTTTGTTTATCTTAGCTTCAATAAGTTTACTCTAGAATGGAATTCAGCCTATCTTTAGATATTCTGGCTAGCTGTTGCTGAATAACAAACCACTCAAAATCCACTGGCATAAATAGCTATTTGCTTACACTTACGGATTCTATGGCTCAAAAATTTGGACCAGGCCCAGCGAGATGGCTGACCTCTATTCCATGAGATCTGGAGAGACATGAGGGTACACTGTGGGAGCTTCATTAGGGAAGACTCAGGAAGCTAAAATTATCTCAAGGCTCCTTGCCTCATGCCCAGAACCTAGGTTACGATAACCTAAAAACACGCTCATCCGGGGCTGCCTCTCCATGTGAATTAGACATCTTACAGTGTGGTAGCTGGGAGCTACCATGAGGATGAGTATTCCAAGAAAGACAGAAGCTGCATGACCTTTTATGACCTACCCTTGGAAGTTACATTGTGTCACTTTCTGTAAACTCTCCTAGTGGAAGCCATCATATGTCCACTCTGATTCTAGCAGTATGAGTAGAAAGAATGTAGATCTCACATTTCAGTGGAGAGGCATGTCATTATATTGCAGCAGAATATTTTATAAAACTATCTTATTAGGATTAGGGCTCCATCTTGGGATATGTTAGGGCTCCTGACTTCTACATATCATAAAGCAGGTAATATAATTTCTATTTTGCCATCGTATAGCAAAAACAGTCATAACTATGTGGCCCACATGATTGTATTCCAACAAATCTTTTTGTGAATATTCAGATTGGAATTTCATATAAGTAAAGATATTTTTCCCTTTTAAAAAACATTTAAGAAGCTAGGTACAGTGGCTTGGGAGGCAGAGGCAAGAGGACTGTAGGTT
The DNA here is from genome assembly GCA_007922755.1 of Pedetes capensis. Taxonomy (NCBI): domain Eukaryota; kingdom Metazoa; phylum Chordata; class Mammalia; order Rodentia; family Pedetidae; genus Pedetes; species Pedetes capensis. Next base: position 18,902 of record VMDO01019902.1, read on the forward strand.
AGAGGCCAGAGGCAGCCTGTGTAATTTAGCAAGATCTTGTTTCAAGATAAAAAAAAAAATTAAAAATGGGTGGGGGGTACAGCTCAGTGGTAGAGCACTTACAAAATATGTGTACCATATTTTGGTATGGTACCAAATACCACCAAGAAAAGAATTGAAGAGTGTAAGAATCATTATTAACTCATGGCCTATACAGAAACAGGCAATGGGGCAGATTAGAATAGCTGATGTTTTAAAGATCTGACTTTTTATAGTTAGAATTCACCAAGTATATAGAAAAAATTCTTGGACATTTTCCAAATAGAGTTAAATATTAAGAGTATATTTGTTTGTGAAAGACAGAAATGGTTGAAAGTTTCATGTTCATTTTCAAGTGAATTGGTCAAGATATTTAAAAATTCCGTTCTTTGAAATACACACTATCTTCATCGTGTTACAGAACGTTTATTCCCAAGTGATCGACCATACTCTTTATTTCTAGGTAGAAATTAATAATATTTTGTCAGAAGTTAGAATCTAAAAAGAAAGGATAAAACCTCCTTGGAGTTTCCAGAAGTACATATTATGTATATTTTAAAAACAAATATTCTAAAAGTCGAGCATGGTGGTACACCTATAATTCCAGTGCTTGATAGGCAGAGGCAAGAGGATTGCAAGTTCAAGGCCAGCTTGAACTACATGAGATGCTGCCTAAAAAAAAAAAAAAAAAAAAAAAAAATCTGGGCTGGGGATGTAGCTCAATAGTAGAGTAATTGTCTAACACACACGAGACCCTGGGTTTGATCCCCAGCACTGAAATCAACCAATCAATAAATAAATAAATATTCTATGTTTTTAAAGAAATTGTTGATCAGTAGACCTCATGATAAGATTGATGACTCTTGGGAGTGAATTTTTGGGTCAGATAAATCCTGGTCATGGGAGGTTGTCCTGTGCATTAGAGAATGTTCAGGAGCATTCCTGGCCCTACCTACATACTTGGTAGTAGTTCCTACCAAGTTATATTTTCTAAACATTGGCAAATTTCACAGGGATTTTGAATCACCAGTGGTTTAAATTAAGATGTGAAATTCAATTGGTTGTATATATTACTTCAATAATACCAAAAAGGAAATCCTGCATTTTTGTAATAGTAAGAACTCTTAACTCAGGGAGTAGGATCATATGTGGAACTTGTTAATTTTCCAGCCACACAATTCCTCATTTGAAAATATAAAATGAATTTGGACAACCCATTATCAAATGAATCATTATATTCACATTCTTTTATGTCTGGAAAATTTTCTGAACTTTATAGTTGGTGTAATTTTTAGGAAACCCGAAAAACCTAGAATATCACTGCAACAAAAAGTTTCAAAATTGGCTTGAAAATAACAACTGAAGATTTGACTGTGTTCTCAGCCTGTAAACTATTGGATTGTGTGAGCTGTATGACCCAAAGGAGATGATTAGTTCTCCTCTAGTGTGCTGATAATGAATAGCTCTGCAAAACCAATTAGCTATAATTCTATCAGTCATTTCATTTGGGCAACATTTTGTTTAAGGGGAAGAAAAACAACACTGTTTTCCTTGGAGATCTGTAATTAAGCTGTGGTATTTGATGGGAACAATGGAGGAAAAAGCAGTATGCTTACTAATTTGCTTTCATTATTCACACATGAAAGTAAATCATGATGAAGTGTTCTGTTCACAGTTGTCAGGAAAGACATTTTTCCATCTTAAAGGTGTAACAAACTACATACAAATATGTTTCTAACTATATATTTTGTTTTATATGGATGCCTGCATTTGTACAACTCCAGGGAATTGCCATTCACATAAGACTGTGATGGTGTCCCCTGGGATTGTATAGCAGGAGGTACTGTTTGTCACTCCCCTTGATGTATCTCGCCCTGTCTCCATCTATCTAAATTCAGAACCATAAGTAATAGAAAATATCTCTTCTCTTTTTTTCTTCCAATCATTATTTTGCCCCATACTTACAATGCCTACTGTCATGCTGACAATAATAATATCTGTAGTCTTTGTTTTCCTTTTCCCAGCAAAGCATCTCATGGACAGGTATTATTCCATTTGAATTTGGACACATGAGAAGTTTGTAATACATCATCATCTGTTATAAGGCAGAAGATGCTATTTTATTGCTAAGTTTCCTACCATGTCAGCTAGGCCTCTTACAATTTTTATCTCAATATACAAAGTGAAGAGAGTTTGGGTGTGTTTTTTGTTATACCTGAAGTTTAATAGATGCATCTTGTAACACAAACTAATTAGCATATTAGAAAAGGTACAATGAGTTGTTATGTTGGACTTCCCATTTATTTTGCTCACTGTTGTCCACAGCTAGCCAAAAAAATCCGCGAGAAGTTCAGTCGTTACTTGGACGTGGTCAATCGGAACAAGCAAGTTGTAGAAGCCTCCTACACGGCACACCTAACCTCCCCACTAACTGCAATTCAAGACTGCTGCACTATTCCACCTTCCATGATGGAGTAAGACTTCAACATTCTTTTTTGTCATTATTGATACCAGGAATTGAATTGTTTATACTGTCATTGTTTTTCTCCCCTTGTTTTTGTGGTACTGGTGGTTTGAACATGGGGCCATATGCATACTTTGCAATGCTCTATCATGGAGCTGCACCGCTAGCCCATTTATTAATCTTTTATCTTGAAACAGGCTGTCACTAAGTTGCACAGACTGCCTCTGGCCTTCAATTTAGGATCCTTCTGCCTCTGCCTCCTGAATTGCTGGGATTATAGGCATGTGACACCATGCCAGCTATTTTCATATTGAAAATACCTATGTTTGTTGATTGCAAAGTATGTCATATTTCTTAAGATAAGCTCTTTATCTTTACATAGATAAGTGGTTTCTAATCTGTGTGTGTGTGTATTGCTGGTGATCAAACCAAGGGCCCCATGCAGGCTGGATACATGCTCTACTCCTGAGCTACATCCCCACCCCGAGAAATAATTGTTTAAAAAAAAAAAAAAGTGTGCCCCAGTGTTCTATAGCCAGAAGAGTCCTGGACCCTCCCTATTCACCTTTTGGTCATGGTGAAATTGAGATTCTGGAGTATCAACTATTGCAGGAATCAGTTTCATGAAAGACAGTTTTTCCACGGACAGAGTGGGGGGGCAAGATTTCAAGATGATTCAAGTGCGTTACACTTATTGTATAAATACAGATGAATCTTAGCTCACTCACCTGCTGTTCACACTGGCACTGGCCTGTGGACAGGTGGTTGGGGACTCTTGCTCTAGAAATTATTATCTTTAAAAAGCCTAAGGGGAATAAAATATTAAAGTAGGGTTCATAATTGCATGGTAGAGCAGTTTTTTATTTATTAATCAAGTAATATTTCTGTCTGGAGGGGTATAGGGTCATGTAATGCTGGAAATTATGGTGGAAAGGAGCCTTATCTGGAGGGATAAAGAACTTAAGTTTGGTTTGGCCTCTATTTAGCTGTGCCTCCTAAGTCTAATTACTTAATGTATATTGTTTATGCTCTGTTTTCTATAAGTCAATGTAGACCATAATCTTTATATCAATATTCTAAAGCTATTCAAAGAAAAATCTTAATCTACTTTGAAGATTATATGGGTATAAATGTTTATTAGTATATATTTTCCTTTTGCAGCACAGTAAATGTCCTTGAGGCTGGGCAAGGGATGGATGTGACATTTGTGTTTTAGTAGTGAGTGATATTTTGATTCCAAAGCATGCTTCTTCTTAGTGTGGGTGTTTGGTGGGTTTTGTAAGTAGCAGAGCATCTTAAAGTCATTTTATTTCCCCATTTATGTGATGTTAAGATGAACTTTCCTCTGGCTTACTCCGTCTGCAGCCTGAAGACAGTCATACTAGTTCTCTGTACAAAAGGGAGAGCATATGTAATTTGGAATGATACTGTCTGTCTAGACATTCTACCTTTATCACGTAAACCCCATGTAGTCTTGGATATTTGATATTTTGAGCCATCCTGTCTTCCTTTCTGGGGAAAGAACAATAATTAGTACTTCACCAGATATTGTGAGCATTCAGTGAAATCAAATGTGAAAGTATTTTGTGAACTACACTGCTCTAAACAAATAGCCATAACTTTTATATACTTCCATAATATAGTGAACATTTCGTTTTTTTGTTTTTTATTATGAAGTTTCATCATAGGAACCTATCCTTTCTTACAATCACAAATCAGTAACCATGCATTCAACTAACTTATCTCTTATGTAAATATAAAAGAAGGCTCCAGTTGGGTTTTGAGCCCCAAGGAAAAAAAGTCATTTTCAGGGCAAGGAGAAAAGATAGTATAGTAAGAAGTTACTAGAGGTTGAATCAGGCTTTTTCCTCTTGTATGGGGACATTTGGCAATGTCTGAAGACATTTTGGTTGTCAAAGCTGGAGGTATGCAAGGATAGTTACTACTGGCTTCTAGCAAGTAGAGACCAGGGATGCAGCTACACATCCTATAATGCAGAGCACAGTCCCTAAAACAAAGAGTTGTCTAGTTCAAAATATCAGTAGTGCTAAGATTGGGGGGAAATAAAGTTGGCTTTTACTGATAAGTTTACCATATTAATTGCCTACTTAGTGAATTTCTGCTAATGTTTCAAGGAGTAATTCAACAATTGCCCTGTCTCTATAGTTTCCTATTTAACTCTTCTTTACCTCTCCTGGAAGAATTTATTGTTCCCACGTGTTTGCTCTCATAGTAATTTCATACACTTCTCTATGGTGTAGCACTTGATGTCATTATCACCTTGCTGGTGGTGAGTCTGCCTCCCCTGCTGTTCTGAGCAAGAATTACACTTCTTCCAGCTTTTTACCTGCCAACTGGATTTAATTCTGATGTATTGGAATCTGAATTGATTTGAATGTAGGGATGAATAAGGGGATGTCTACTCTCAAGAAAAGTATAAGGAATTGGAGGGATGGCAAATACTAAACATAACAGCCAGGGCAAGATGTCACATAGCAGAGTGGTGTTATGGTTCATCAAAGCAGAGAATAATACCAGGCAGGTTGTACCAGAAATGATCCTATGAAGTTAAGAAATACATCTTATTTGACCTGGTGAATTGTGGGAACATCATAAGAAAATAATCAGACATGTTTACAAAGATAAGCTTGTAAAGAAAATTGTGCTATTTACAATAGGAAAAATAGTAAATACTGTAAATTTCTAACAGTACAGGATTAATTAGGGAAGTTGAATCGTATCCATATAGATAAGATGGTAAGATGTAGTCATGCTGGGGTAAGGATGGTAATTTCCATTTTGAATATGCTAAGCTCAGGGTTCGATTATGACATGCCCCATCTCATTTAGCAAAGGCAATGGTCTACCTTTTAATTAATATAATGAGACATAAAATAGTTTTTGACCCTAGGCACTTTTCATGTAGTCCAGTTTAACATCAAGAGACCTTAACTGTACTCTATAAGGATTTTCACTGAGTCAGCAGATAAGTATGGTCCCGTGTTCTTCCTTCAGAGGTGGGACCTCTGTACCGAATGCTGAAGATGCACCCTTCTCCCCTCACTTAGAGTTGACACAGCAAAGAAATATCATCTTATAAAATCAGGGCAGTTTTGATGATAAAGCCGAGTAATCAGATGGTGTACTGACGATCAAAGCAGGTAACCTCCAGAGATAGGATAAAGAGACATCTGACAATTGCTGTTTGCAGCAAGAAGTGGCAAATAAGGACTATCTTTTCTCTTAGACTGAGTCTACTTGGCTTTGTATGAAGTTGCTTTCCAGGAAAATGTGTAGGAATTTTTGGAGTGAATCCTGGGCTGATGGTTTTCTAACCTATGACTGAACACTAGCACTTTCTAAAATTACAAGAGCTCCTCAGCTTTTTAATGCAGATTTAAAACTGGAAAGAGTAGTAAGTTGTTAGAGTAACAAGGATAACCGTCCTTAAGTAGCTACCATTATTCTACTCCCTCAAAATGCTTTCATCTTCTTATTCTATCTGCCATGGTATCATGCTGAACATATTTTCATATTTTCAATTCACTCTTTATTTTAATCTCTCCACAAATGTCTACATTTTGAATCTCAGGGAGTTCATGTTGGAGTTAAGTGCAGAAAGGGAGAACTCTGTTTCATGAAATAGCAGAAAGGCATGGTTTAAAAGAATTATTTTTTAATGCTAGCCAGATTTGGTTTTGAGTCATACCTCCTTGACTCATGGGTTGACCTTGGGAAGTCACTTAAATTACCAGCCTCAGTTTCCCCATCAGTAAGATGAGAATAATGATATTACTGACCTCACAGGGTTGTTGTAGGGGAGATGTTTTTAGGTTGTATTTAGATAAACTTTTTAAAATTAGATTATTCTTTTATTTCAGTATCATTCACTATATCAAGAGATACTGTTTTTTTCTCTTACGACAATAGCATGAAGTTTCTTTTTAAAAACATAATAGCTAAATAAATATTGAATTATTTTAAGTGAAAATATTAAGTGAATATCACGAAAAATTTGAAAACGATAGATATAGTAACGGCTGAAGTTTATGAAAAATGGACTCCAAGGAATGAAGGTATAGCTCAGAATAGAATGCTTGCCTAGCATGTACAGGCCCTAGGTTCAACTCCCAGCACTTCAGGGAAGGAGAGAGAGTGAAAGAAAGAAAATGACTCGATTACTAGAAAAGTCCTTCCAGACTGAGATGTTATAATTCTGAAAGCAAACTTTAAATGTCTTATGCCCACGGGCTGTATCTGGCCATATGCACACATATTAATGTGGCTTTTATAATAAGAATAAGCAGTTGGAGCTCAGATAAAAGATCTCTACTCTTGGTTCTGGATCTTATCCATTCTTAAGTCATCTGGGCCCTATAAACATTTTTTTCTTTAACTCAGCACTGGCTCAAAGCTACAATAGCCATTTGTTACTATAATTTAAGTGCCTGTGGCCTGTTGACCTTCTTTCTTCTCAATGTATTAAAGACGAATTAGAGCTAGGACAATGTTTTTATAAATAATCTTAACCGATGGCTCATTTCCCCTTTTTGTTTCAGGCCAAGCTTTTCATTTCTACTGACTTATAATCCATATTTGATTTTCCTCACTAAAGCTTAATAGTGCATATTTTAAAAATAAATACATAAATAAATAATGCTCAATTCTGAAGACAGAAGGGCTTTAAAGAGTTATAAAGAGTGAGGGTGCACACCTGCATTACCAGCACTTGGGAAGCTGAGGCAGGAGAATTGTGAGTTCAAGTCCAGGCTGGGACTTGAGAGGCCCTCAAAAGGGGGAGGGGCAAGGATTCTGCCCAATACATTTCTACATGCTCTAATACATTATAGCATTCTGCCCAATACATTCTGTAGGTATATTCTGATGACAACAAAGAGAATGTACATGGTAGAAGAAAATTGATTTTTCAGATGGGTTTGATATTTCCTTCTTAGACCCATCAACTTTTAAAATTCTTACTCAGGAGCCTTGGAAGTTAATGATTTTGCCCAGGGTTCTGCATAGTGATTAGGCACTCTGTCAATGTTTATTGAAGGAATGATCTGAAGAATTAAGATTATCTAACGGGGAAAAACAAATAGGTTAAGGCTTAATGTAAGACAAATTCATTTTACATGGTATAACTTAAAATAACATAGTTTTAAGAGTAGATTCACTTATTTATGGAACTTGACAGCTCAGTTTCTGTCGTGTTTGGTTAGGTGCTAAGAGAGCAAGAGATCCTGGTCTCCTGCAAGAGGTACACAAACACATAATTATGCTCATTGACTATATCTGGCCTGCAGATGTACTTTTTTTGGTCCCAGAAATATTTAAAAGCTTTTCGTATTTGTATATTTTTAAGTCTGTTGCCAACATTTAAATTCTAAAATTGCCAACATTAAAATTCTAAAATTCAAATTTCAGTGTTATTTTGAAAAATCAGAGGATCTGGCAATGCAGAGGTCACATTGCCTCTTGGCAACAATCTACTTTCACGAAGTGTGGCTCTCCTCTGAAGACCAAGTATGCACTGTTCTGTTCACCACCCTTTCCACTCACCCTGACTTATTTCTCTGACTTTTATCACCTGCTTGACCCCCACGTTGGCATGTTAATTTGCAACTCTTGATTTTAAAAGATGTTTGTTAATAGACTTGAATTAGGGCAGTGTCTTGTCCATTTTTATTCCCTGCTGTGCCAACTTAAACATCTGTTCTTATTCTCTCATATTTTCATTACTCTAGTCTTTTAATGCATAACACTATGAATATCTGTTCCTGAAACTTGGCTTACATAGGGATGAGGTTTTATTGTGTGCTTCTGAAACCATCATTCAGACAGCAAGCTCTGCTGCCCTTAGGCTTTTATATAACCAATCAATAGTTTTATCTTCCACATTTCTTAATCTATTTGTCTCTTCTGTTTCCATTTTCTTTTGCAGATGTTATTGCCTGTAAGCATTCTTATTTTTTTGTTTTTGGTGTCTTTACTTAGTAAGGGGAAGGTAAATGAAGGAAGATAGACTAGGAAGATGGATTTAGATTTTTATTCTTCTTTGTATCTCCAAGAGGGAGTCCAAGACTGTTGTCCTCATTCACTTAATGCTTATTATTGGCTAATCATGGTAGGAATTGTCATTAAGGAATCTAGACATGACTTGATGAGCAAAGTGATACCCTAATGGAGCTGGAGTCAGTAAGCAACTTGTTTCCAAGGCTCTCTGAAGCTAGCCACCTGGAGCTAGGAGACTTCAGCTGAATAGATAACTCTCTCATGCCCATCAGAGAGACTTTAAAAGCTTCACTGATTCCAAAAAATGAAGAACCTCTTGGAACCATTTTCAAATTGGATGCCTGCCATTTTATAGGGAGTTCTTTGAGGTGGGACATCCACTGAGATTGATATAGTCACTGAGAAAGGCAGATGGAACTCATCCCATTTTCTAAGAACTCTGATTTAGTGTGTTCTTGGTAGGTACCCACTAGAACTATATGATGTCAGGAGTCAAGTCTTACCGTGCATCCTGTTGAGGACACGTTGCTGCAGGCAAATCAATTAGCTTAGGTTCTGATGTAAGAACCATAGGCTCCTGATTATGATTCTCATGAACAGCCACTGTTACAGCCCTGTATGTCAGTCAGGGTTCTCCAGAGAACCAGAACCAACAGGGTGTGTGTGTGTGTGTGTGTGTGTGTGTGTGTGTGTGTGTGTGTGTGTGTGGAGAGAGAGAGAGAGAGAGAGAGATTCAAGGAGTTGACTTACATGAGTATGTATGTATAAGTGAAAAACTGGCAGGGTGAGCTGGCAGGCTGGAGACCCAGAGGAGAATTACAGTTCAAGTCTAAATACAGTGTGCTAGAAGAATTTTTTCTTGCTTACAGAGGTCAGCATTTTTTTTCTTTCTCCTTCCTGTTAAGGCCTTCAGCTGATTGGATGAAACCCACCCACATTGTGGAGAGTAACCTGCTTCGCTCAAAATCTACAATTTAAATGTTAATTTCATCTAAACCTGCCTTCACAGAAAGCATCTAGAGTGGTGTTTGACCACATCTGGACACCATGTTCCAGCCAAGTTGATACATAAAATTAACCATCATACCCTTGGAGAAAGGACAGAAAATTGGCCTACAAAACCTCCCAATGAAGTTAACTTTTTAATAACCTTCAGTTTTAGACAGAAGAATGCCAACTCTTATTCTTATAACTTTCTACTGTGTTTTCCTGTACTCTGTCTTTAAAAAGTTAGTATACTAATGATCCTAGAGTAGCATGATCTAGATTTATAAATTTCTGTATCACCATTTCTAGTTCTTTAAGAATTATTGACATCATATGAAGCAGAAATAAGTTACTGGAGAGTTGCTTTTAATTTTGATAATTAACATACTGACTCATAACATTCAGATCCCTATACTGGGCTCTTTAGGAATTTATCTTGTTGTTGTTTTGTGCCACCCAGTTGGTATCCAACTCATAGTGACCCTACATACAACAGGCGAAACACTATTGTCAGTGCTTCTCTGCTGTTCATAGGGTTTTCAATGGCAGATTGATTATTGGGAGCGGGTTGCCAGGTCCTTCTCCCAAGCCTGCAGTATCTGGTGTTCCCAGGCGGTCTCCCATCCAGGTATAACCAGGCCCGACCCTGCTTAGCTTCCGAGATCTGACGGGATCAGATACACAGGGCTATGGCTGCAAGCCTTAGGAATTTATAGTAGATTTAAAAGATGTAGTGTCCAGTCTTAAGGGACTTAGCTTCAAGTCATGTTTTTTTGTTTGTTTGTTTGTTTGTTTTGTGGTACTGGGGGTTGAACTCGGGATCTCGCACTTGTATGCTCTACAAGTGCTGGACCACTGAACTGCACCCCCAGCCCTTTTTTTTTTTTTTTTTTTAAACTTTTTGAGACAGGGTCTCACTAAGTTACACAGACTGCCTCTGGTCTGGAACTTGCAATCCTCCTGCCTCCACTTCCCAAGCCACTGGGATTATAGGCATGCTCCACTGCACCCAGATTTATTTTGTTTTTAATCTGAACTCAAACATGAGCTGATTTTTAAAGAAGAGACAAGTCTTTATTTATTGTGGTTCTGGGATTGACCTCAGGGCCTCACATATGCTAGGGAAGTCCATTTTTACTGCAGTACATCCCAGCCCTTGTTTTTTGATTTTTGTTTTCATTTTTGTTTTTCAAATCTACTCAGTCTCTACCACAGTTGGGGAAAAAGTGCCTTAAACTGAGTAGAAAACTATACTACTTAAGTTCAGCTGTGATGCAGATTATACCATAGTAATAGGAGTAAGACTGGATGGGCCCTCACTCTGCTCCTTTGCTATATGAACTTGAGAAGTTCAGTTAACCTCTTTGGTCTTCGGTTTCCTCAACTGTAAAATGAATAGTTTGACCCTGCTAACTCTCAAGGTCATTTAATTTCCCTTAAATTCCTTAGAAGATTTATTTTTTAACTGGAGCCATTTGCCACTATAGGCAACTTTTCTTACTGCTCAAATTAGTAAATTCTAGATTCTGTATCCATCTTTTTGAGAGTTATGTGGGGGGCAGGATATGCAGCAGAGCCCACAGAGGCAAAAACACTCATTCATTATTTTGAAAGAAAAAATGATTTGTAGAATGCTTTTTGGAAGAAGCCCTTCAGGTGAATGTTGAAGTAGGAAAAGGATTCAGACATATGAAGATATGGAGGAAGAACTTTACAGGAGAGAGAGGTCAGTACAAAGAAAACCCCTTGGCCAGAACTGGCCAGGAATGCTGAGAAGGACTTATGTTTGGAACAAGTGATGGAAGGAGCAGATAAGAAGTCGAATTGATACCACATCATGGACAGCTTCAGATGCTAGACTAGAGAATTTGAACTTTATCAAGTTAGCTGCAGCCTCCATAAATGAAATAAAGGGACAATGTCAGTCCTCCTCTTCTGTGTCTTTACAGTGTAATGCATAGTGGAAGATAAATATTGTTTACTTGAGTGAGGGAATTAATTTAGGATTTTTGAGAAAATGAAAAGATACGACATGAAATTAAGAGGATTTTACTTGTCAGCCATGTAGCAACTTGTCTAATTACCTAGTCTGATTACATTTATGTTGTAAGCAAGGAGCAAGGGGAGACCTGAACTTGACTGTTGGTGCCTGTTGTCATATTTGGCAGGGGGAAGAATGGAAAGTAGCTAAAGTTGATTCTGAAGAAGTGTTGGCATGGTGGTACCAGGTGCTAAGGGGTATTTGCACTTTGTGTGCCCTCTCATCTTTCTTAGTTATTTGAGTTCAAGGACCCTGTCACATTCAACTTTGTTTCAATACGGCTCCTCAATAAATATTTGCCAAAGGAGTTAGTACATGGTAGCAGACCTGATCTTGTCTTTAGTTTCTGAGTCCCAGTAAGGATGATGGTGTCAGAATTATCAAGCTACTTTATCTCTAGGCAGAAATTGAATAGTGTTGTTAAGTAGTTTTGTGTCCTTTCATAATAGTCATTGCTTTCCTCTGGACATTATTCCATGTTAAAAGGTCTCTTATGAAATTTAAATTGACGTTGACTTAGTTATATTTAGTAAGTTTGTTATATGCATGGCAAAATTTAAAATACACAGAAATTTCCAAAACTATGTATATGCCATTTTCAACTCAGCTTGCCTGTATCGTGTTCAAGGTAGTTAATGTACATTGTAGGAGATACTGTCTGACAGACAAAAATAAATAAAACTGTACCTGAGGACCTCCTAGGACACAAAGTAAGATAAGGCAAACAGTGACAAGTGCATGAAAGAAATGCAATGTCTGTGTTAGAGGAGAAAGATTATGAACAGAGGCCCCAGAACACTCAGGCTTGGTGCAAAAAAAAGTAGGTGAGACTTTGAGGGGAACTCCTGCAGATAAAGCTACGAAAAGGATCCTTCAGACCAGAAAACAGCAAGTACTCCTAAAGCACTTGGATGTGGTGAGGTAGAACACTCAGCTGAAGCAGTGGACAAGGGACTACGGTGGGGGGCTAGAAATCCTAGTCTGCCTAGGGAGATTTCTCTCTATAAGCAGTAGATTTTTAGCCAAGGAAAGGCTATGATCAGGTCAGTGATGTGGGTAAATTGATTAGTTGGCAAGTGAGGGATAACTATGGTGGAGAGGCAAGCTGCCCACCAAATTGGGCCAATTTGCTAATCACAGGGTGAAGTATGATACCTTGAAGCACAGTCATAGGAAAGCAAATAATGTCCTGGTGCCAGGATGAGACATATAATGTAAAAGCAGGGAGTGTCGAATATGCAGAATTTGGCTACTAGGTTTTATTGGAGGTTTCGGTAAGGAGGAACATTTTTAAAGATGGCTCTATATTTTAAATTGAGTGTCTTGGAGGATGGGAATCTGTTAAAGGGTCAAAAATAAGAGCAAAAGACATTTAAGAGGAAAATGAATTCAATATGAACCTGACAATTTGGATTTTGAGTTGCATGTGGGTCACCGTGAGGAGAGGTGTTCAGCAAGCAGTTGTGATTAAGTAGTAGCATAGTTTTATTTTCAGCTCACAAATGTTTTCACCTTAGAACTATTATAAGGAGAAGGACCCAGCAGCCCTCTCCCAAAACAATTAGCCGTTGAAAACCCTATGAATAGTAGAGTAGTACTATCAATGATAGTGCTGGAGAAGAGTTGCCTCCTCCAAATAGAATCAACTTTACTGATGGGAATGGACTAAAGCCTCTGGGACCTCCTTTTGCTGATATGGCATGACTCAGAATGAGAAGAAACATTGTGTCTGCAACATTGGGCTCAGACATAAGATTGTTGAGTAGGGTTTCATTCTGTTGTACACAAGGTCACGGTGAGTCAGATCCAACTCCATGGCACACAACAACAACAACAATGTACATGGTAATTCAGGAGAGGGCATACTTGAAATGTATGTTTATTTTTAATATATTTTTATTTTTAATTGACACAGTAATTGTTTCTATTTATGTGATTCAGTGTGGTGTTCTAATATGTGCATACAATGTGTAATGATCAGGATAATTGGCATATCTATCATCTTAGAAATGTCTAGATTTAATGTTGTGTTAATGCATGGTTGAATTTTGTATAATATGTCTAGATATAACAGCTGACCCAAATGTGGGCAATTCCTATTTTTTAAAGCCCAGTTTTAAAATTAGTGCACTTGAAAACTGTGATGAAATATTTAATTGTTTTATCTCTTGCTATTGTTGTTAGGTGCCATACCTCAAGTCAAGTCCCACTCAAGCCACCCCCATAGGGTTTACACTGGCTGATTGTTTTGGGATGGGAGTGGATTGCTGTGTCCTTTCTCTCCCTCTCCTACTTCTGCCTCCCCCTCCCTCTCTCCCTCCCTCTCAACCTTCTTTGAAAACATTTTGCTGATTAAGCGCAATAAAACCCATGCAAAGCTTAAGGGAAGGTTTCTGGTTTTCAGCAAAGACAAGGGCAATTTTTTAAAAGTAGAAATAGCCCACTAGCTAGCCCTTTCCCTCTCCCTCATTGTGCTAGGGATTGAACCTGGGTCTTCAGAGAGTGCAGCACATGGCAGTCTGCCAACTGAGCTAAACTCCAGCCTCCGTTTTATTTCTTATTATCATGCTTCTTATTGTTGTTGTTAGATGCCATTGAGTCGATATCTGACTCATAGTGACACTATGTACAACAGGTGAAACAGTATTGTTACTGCTTCTCTGCTATTCATAGGGTTTTCAATGGCAGATTCTGTTTTGGGAGTGGGTTGCTGGGTCCTTCTCCCAAGCCTACAATACCTAGTGTTCCCATGCAGTCTCCTATCCAAGTACTAAGCATTCTTATGTGGACCAAAATATTATGATTTAGCTAGGTGCTTTTATGCTTATGACTCTTGTGTTCTTTGTCACAAGGTCAACTAGTCTGATAAGCTTAGACCTTGACAATTGAGTTAAATTTTATTTCAAGTCTTGTTCCTTCCCTGAAGATGTGTTTTATATTTTTGTTTGCAAAGCATTGTATGACAAACCTTATTCTTTTAAGGCATTCTCCCTGGCTTACCTCACATTTTCATCTTTAGTCCCTTTAACAATTATCATTACCTGCAAGCAAACTAAATCCTGCAGATAGTCTTTATGGATGTTGGTAGCAGCAGACCCAGAGTTGAGCTCAAAATTCAACAAAGATTTTGTAGAACATTTATATTTCTGCAAACCTTCTCAGTTACATTATTTAATTTATATAAAAAGATTTACTTATGTTGGTACCTCAGTAAAATAATTTCTTAGGCTTTTACTTCTATAAACATTAATTATACTACATTCTTCATGTAATCCTCTGAAGGACCTGAGAAGATAAGACATATTTCTGCCTAACTTTTTGTCCCCTCTGCCCCCTGTTTTACAGCTAAGGAAATAGGATGGTAAAGGTTATGGCAGGGCTCAGGGAGGTGAGTTTAGCATTTTGGTTTCCTGATTCCAAATGAGAGCTTTTTTGGTGTGATTTGTTTTTATTGTTTGTTTCCTGGGGTTCATTTTGTTGTTGTTTGTTGTTTTGAGACAGGGTCTCCCTGTGTGGCACAGGCTGGCCTGGAACCACTATGTACCCAAAGCTAGCTGGCCTCAAACTCATGATCCTCCTACCTCAGCCAACTGAGTGCTGGGATTATAGGCATGTGCTACCATTCCTGGCTCAAATGAGTTTTTCTTTTAATGATAAAATACTTCAATTGGAGCAGAAATTGAAATGGCTCATCTGTCCATTGAGTTGAAAAACTGTTTCTTCTTAGAGTTTCACTTGAAGCTACCCATATCCCTCTCCAAAGATTCTAAATTAGCAGAACATAAATCTCCCATGATCTGGTTAATTTGATTCTTGATCTAACACCATGCTCCTTGCAGCAGTGCATACTGTATTTTTTCTATTCCCCCTTGCTCCCTCCCCACCTCCCCCCACTCTGTGTAGATAGATGTATATGTATCTGGGACTACTAGTGATGAACACCCTCATACCAGAAACTACCTGCACTTGGATCAGCAGATAAGAGTCCAGTTTTCTGGATTTCCCTGTGTGACCTTCACTGACAGAAGGTTGGGAGACCTTCGTCACTGCTTCCAATATTGAATTTCACCAGCTGTCCTTCAATAGATTTTAGGTAAAGTTGGCTTGTGAATTGCTTTCTTTTCAAAAATCTAATCTCAAAAAGAAACTAGATAGTGAGCTATTCTTACTTTTAAAAAATCACCCTTGTCTTTGCTGAAAACCAGAAACCTTCCCTTACGCTTTGCATGGGTTTTATTGTGCTTAATCAGCAAAATGTTTTCAAAGAAGGCCGAGATTTAAAGCTTGTCCCATCTGTAAACTCTTCCCAGAGACTTGACTTACCTGGTGTCGTGATAAACATATCTATCTCCACAGTCAAAGCTTTATTACCTTTTTAATATTGGGCCAGTAATTTCTTTTGCAGACACATCATAAGTCTTCTGCATCTTATGTGTCCTGCTTCTTTTGCAGAGCAGAGAGATTTGGATAGGCTTCTTTCCTCCTCAGCGCATGTATCCCTGAGAGATGAATCCAGTTCATCTCCAAGGTCATCTGCTAACTGAGGATCTTAGTGCTTCTCTTTGATGTGTCCTACCACTCACAGTGGTCTGCTGCTTCCCAAACACTCTGTGTGAGGGAAGAAGAAACACAATTTGCAATCTCTCATCAGTAGGCTTGGAAAGTCTCAGCCGCTTAGGTTTTCTGCATTTCTTCATTCAGCAAATAGTAACTAAACTCCTCACAGGTGTGACTTTGGGCAAGGCCCTGGGAATAAAGAACCACAGGAAAAGATCTCTCCCTTTCTGTCTTCTAAAGGAAAAAGGGTATTTAAGTACCACAAACCTACAGCCGTACTACTGTGACGCCAATCCCATCAAATCTCAGAAGCTAAGCAGAGCCTAGTTAGTATTTGGATGGGAGACCACCTGGAAACACCAGGTGCTATAGGCTTGGGAGAACCCACTCACAAAAAACAATCAGCGATTGCAAACCCTATGTACAGCAGAAAAGCAGTAACAATACTGTTTCGCCTATTGTACATAGGGTCAATATGAGCCAGACACCTAACAATAACAAGTGGCACAAACACCTAAAAAGTGTGGTGAGTCCTTACTGGAGGTCAAGTGGTCAGTGGACAAGGATGGTATGGAACAGCACAAGGGGAGCCAGCAGGTCCTACCAGGCCACTGTTCCCTGCTTGCTTTCTCTTTTATTTTCCCAAATGCCCTTCTTTTGCTCACATTCCACCCACTGATGAGGGAGATAAGGATACCTGTTCAATGTGCTAGTAAATCCACCTTCCACTTCTCCTAAATGTCACCCATGCATTTTTCCCAGCTTCTGTGAAAAATGGACGGAACCATCTGCTTGCATATGGAAGTGAGACCCAAGGTCGCAGCTGAGGCTTCTCTTGGTGATCTGTTGTGGAGAGGAAATGGTGAAGAAGGAATATGGTTGATCCATATGACACTTAGATGTTAATAAAGAGAGAGATACTTTATGCTCTGAAAGCCTCACCTTCCAAGGGCATTTGAAACCAGCCCTTGTTTCCAGGCTGACCAAGTTGCTGAACTCTAAAGGTTTAATCCTTATTACTTACTGATAAGAACAAAAAGAATGTGCCTTATCACTCCCATCTCTGCAGAGATGGAAGGAAAAACAATTTCTCGGAACATGATTACACGTTATTTGACAGCTTTTCCGTTTGCCCATTAGGTGTTTGAATAAGTAAACTGGGTTGGGGGGTGTTTGAGTATCATTGACTTTATAAATGTGATGATTCGTTTTTGAAGTGATCCCTATTCTTATCCCTTTCCTCCACCATTCAAACAGTTTAAATATTTGCCAGTGCAGATGTTTGATTTTTATCTTAGTTCTTTCTTTATTTAACTATATTCTCATGGGTGGTTAAGTGGAAGATAAGGGGGTTCTTGTTTAATTCTTTTTAACTGGTGTTGCTCAAATATTTGGAGAGCAGACACTTCCCAGAAAGAATGAGCAGACAGGAACCTGGTTGAATTGAGGTAAGATGTGTCTCCATTGTCATATCACAGTAAGCTGGACACTGTTAGGCTGTCACTAGGGCCAGGGGTCTGCGAAGCTTGGGCACCTCTCAGTGTCCACACCTTACTTTAAAGGCTCCTACAGCTACTGTTGAGGGCTTTTGGCCTTTTCTGCTTCCCAGGAAAATGTGTTCTGTTCTTAAAACAGAACTGTAGCACAATAACACTGCAGGCAGGGCCTGCTGGTGCTGAGAATGCCATTGGGAGCCTCGGTGTTTACTCCACCCTTGCTTCTGAACTGATAACTAGGCTTTGCTTGCAGAAGAAAGGATATATTTTTTTAACCTTTTGCACTTGCCTCAGTGTTTTAGCAATGATAAAAAACAAGCAAACAAGTAAAAATCATTCCTGGCCTCTTTAGCTGTCATTATATTGGCTTTGTGTATGGAGTGAGTGAGTGCTTTAAGCCTTGCTGTTCTGAGAAATCCACAGGGATTTGCTTTTTAAATCGTTGCCTTAAAAATGTATCCATGAACAATACCACATTTCACCACCACCCTTGGAACCCACGCTGGGGTGTGGTTTCTGTGTGCTATGTGATAAATTGGGCAGGCTTCCCTGGAAATATTCAGGAAAACCCAGGATTCTGAGTGATTTGCCTGGCAAATCACCTTCCCTAGGAAATTTAAACAAAGACCAAGAAAGAGATTCAGGAAGTAAACCCCAACTGGTGTTTCTCTCTCTCTCTCTCTCTCTCTCTCTCTCTTCTTTATATCTTTTTCTTTCTAAACTGGGACTCCACTGAAAAGTTGATTTACTCTGTGAATCGAGTCTGAATGAAATCCAATTGGAACTCACTTGAACACTGTTTTGATGTAAGATTCAAAGCTTCTGCAAATTTATTTTATCTTCTACATTTGCTGATCTCCTGCTTGTAAATCCTGTTGAAGGAGAATAAAAATGACTGCAGCCTGATGGGAATTAAATGTCTGAAGTTCAAAGCAGTTTGCACATCAGAGCAAACGTCAATCAAATGAACATCTTGCAAGGCAGGCAGGGAGTGAATTTCTCCATGGGGAAGAGATCAAAGTGGGAGTCACAGTTCTGTTTTCTCCCTCGGGATGCAGTTTCGATCAGTTGTTCATGAAAGTAAATCCAGAAGGAAGTTTTTTTTTTTCCCCTTTCCCCCGCTCCCTTAGGGGGATAGGAGAGGTGGAGCTATTTCTCTTGAAACTGAATTTCAGGCACTGGTTTTGTCTTGTGAAAATAAGTATAGAAGGCAATTTTAATCCAATATCTCCTCTTTTTTTTTTTTAGAATCAAGGTCTAAAGGAGATTTAGATAGGATTTTTCTATTGCCATTACTAGTTAAAAGCACAAGCATAAAAATGAAGTAACCCAAACCTCTTCAATTGAATTGCTTACTTATTTTGTATGAAAATCTATGATTTTACCAGTTCTTGACCTTTTTATAAACCTGGGATTATAAGAATGTGGCTGGCAGTTAATATACTTCTCCATTTTAGGTAACCCCTAAGAGTAACGGACATGTTTTAATAAAGTATCTTAAGCATGAACTTTATATTTCCACAGTCTCCAAATCCAAGTGAGTAGCGTACTGCTTTTTATAAATTGCTTCCCTCAAAGGCACACATGCATTAAATGCATTCTTGTCTTTGGCTAGGCAGCCAGTGTTCTATGGCCTGGAGGTAGCTAATGTAACGAGGATGACGAGGCAGGTCTCATATGTTTAGAGTCCAGTAAGTCAGGAGTAGAGACAGAGCTTCATGCATTAGCATGTGTGAGTGAAGGGCTAGGAAATAATCCCCATTTGTTTTTGCTTCTAGCAATTACTTCTGCTAGCCTAGCCAGCCCACTAGACCCAGACACTGTTCCTCCTTTATCTCATAAGCTCCCTGTTGACACCTACTTCTGTACCTGACAGACAGGTCAGTGGCACAGACAGGTCAGGTACTGAGAAAAGCAGTTGCTTGGTACTGGCACAGAAATAGACCCGAAGACATCTGGAACAGAATAGAAGACCCAGATATACCCCAACACACATATAGCCACCTTATTTTCGACAAAGGAGCAAAGCAAGTAAACTGGAAAAAGGACAGCCTCTTCAACAAATGGTGCTGGGAAACATGGTCATCCACATGCAGAAAAATGAAAGTGGATCCGCATCTCTCAATATACACGAGAGTTAACTCAAAATGGATAAAAGATCTCAACATAAAACCAGAAACTTTAAAACTTATAG
>VMDO01019903.1:0-38659 GCA_007922755.1 Pedetes capensis
AAAAAAAAAAAAAAAAGAATAACAACTCCAGAATGGAATTCTTGTTTGGGGTATAAACAAAGTTAATCAACAATCAAAATGTAAAGAACATGTATCAGTTTGAACCAGTGAAATACTAAATATTTTTGAACCTAATCCATAATTAATAGTTTTAGAGATCTACTAAATCAGATGTGGATTAGAATGATGTACAGACAGGATTCCTGCAAAAGAACTGATACTGACTTTCATGTGTGAATCTAACCCACACACAATTCTAATCTGCATTTGATTCTGTGAAGTCTACAGCTATACCACCTTGGCTTCTGATCCCCTTAAATCTTTGAAGCTAAGCAGGGCCAGCCTCATTAGTACTTGGATAGGAAACCACTTGGGGTTATGGGGTGCTGTAGGCTTGGAAGAAGGACCTGGCGGCCCACTCCTGAAACAATCAGCTATTGAAAAGCCTATGAATAGTAGAGAAGCACTGACAATAGTGCCGAGCATGGCACAGTGTTGGGTAGTGTTTTGTTCTATTGTATATAGGGTTGCTCTGAGTCAGACCTGACGCCACAGCATTTAACAACAACAAAAATCAGGAACAAGACAAGGATGTCTACTCTCTCTTTCTTATTCAGTATTATGTTTAAAGTCCTAGACAGAGCAATCAGGCAAGAGAAAGAAATCAAAGGAATATAGATAGGCAAAGAAGAGGTCAAATTATCCTTATTCACAGATGATATGATTCTTTGCCTAAAGGACCCCAAAAATTCCACTAAAAAACTCTTAGAGCAAAGTAGGTCTTTCACCAATGTAATAGGATATAAAAGTAACACTCAAAAATCAGTAGCCTTCCTTTATAGCAGTAGTAAACAGGAAGAAAAGGAAATCAAGGCAAAGATCCATTTTATAATAGCCCACCAAAAATTAAATATTTAGGAATCAATCTAACCAAAGACCATGAAGACTTCTACAAGGAAAATTTTAAAACATTAAAAAAAGAAATAGCAGAGGATACTAGAAAATGGAGGGACCTCCCTTGTTCAGGTAGTGGGAGAATTAATATTGGAAAAATGGCTATACTACCCAAAGTGCTTTATAGATTTAATGCAATCTCCATCAAAATTCCAATGACAGACTTTGCAGAAATAGAAAAAAACAACCCTAAAATTCATATGGAAGCATAAAAGATCATGTATAGCCAAAACAATCCTAAGCTGCAAAAACAGTACAGGAGGTATCACAATACCTGACTTCAAACTGTACTGTAGGACCATAGTGGCAAAAGCAGCCTAAAGATCAATGGAATAGAATTGAAGACCCAGAGACACACCTATGCAACTACAGCCACCTGATTTTTGAATAGAAGAAAGATACCCTCTTCAACAAATAGGACTGGGTAAATGGGATATCCATTTGCAGAGAACTGAATATAGACTTGTATCTCTCAATCTGCATGAGATTCAACTTGAAATGGATAAGAGACCTCAACATAAAATGGGAAAACTTAAAACTACTAGATGATAACAAACATGCTCCATCCCATAGGCATAGGAAAGTATTTCCTTAACAAGACTTCAATCGCACAGTAAATTGCACCAAAAACTGACAAATGGGATTATGTGAAACTTAAAAGCTTCTGTACAACCAAGGAAACAATCAACAGAAGGAAAGGAGAGCCCATAAAATGTAAGAAAATATTTGCATCCTATGCATTTGATAGAGGACTAATTTCTAGAATACACAAAGAACTTAAGAAATCAAATACCATTTATCTATTATTCTTGCAATTTCTTGAGCAATTGGAGTCCTATTAAGGAAATACTTTCCTAAGCCTATATGATGGAGTGTGTTGCCTATCTTGCCTTCTATAAATTTTAAAGTTTCTGGTTTTATGTTGAGATCATTTATCCATTTTGAGTTGACTCTCGTGTATATTGAGAGATGGGGGTCAGCTTTCATTTTTCTGCATGTGGATGACCATGTTTCCCAGCACCATTTGTTGAAGAGGCTGTCCTTTTTCCAGTTTACTTGCTTTGCTCCTTTGTCGAAAATCAGGTGGCTATAGGTGTGTTGAGGTATTTCTGGGTCTTCTATTCTGTCCCAGATGTCTTTGGGTCTATTTTTGTGCCAGTACCAAGTTGGTTTTGCAACCACTGCTCTGTAGTATAGCTTGAAGTCAGGAATTGTGATTCCACCTGTGCTCGTTTTGCAGCTTAAGAGTGTTTTGGCTATACGTGGTCTTTTGTGGTTCCATAAGATTTTTTGGATCATTTTTTCTATTTCTGTAAAGTCAGTTAGTGGAATTTTAATGGGTATTGCATTAAATCTATAGATTGCTTTTGGTAGGATAGCCATTTTTACAATATTAATTCTGCCTATCCAGGAGCAGGGGAGGTCTTTCCATTTTTCAGTGTCCTCTGCTATTTCTTTCTTTAATGTTTTGAAATTTTCTTGTAGAGATCTGAAGGGTCTTTGGTTAGATTGATCCCAAGGTATTTAGTTTTCTGGTGAGCTATCATGAATGGTATTTTTCCTGAAATTTCCTTCTCTTCTTTTTTGGAATTGGTGTAAAGAAAAGCTATTGATTTTTGTGTGTTAATTTTGTAGCCTGCAACTTTGCTGAAGTATTTAATTAGTTGTAACAGTTTTCTGGTTGAGATTATGAGGTCTTTCAGGTATAAGATCATATCATCTGCAAATAAGGATAATTTGACCTCTTCCTTGCCAATCTGTATCCCTTTGATTTCTTTCTCTTGTCTGATTGCCCTGGCCAGAACTTCAATTACTGTGTTGAATAGAAGGGGAGAGAGAGGACATCCTTGTCTTGTTCCAGATCTAAGAGGAAATGGTTTCAGTTTTTCTCCATTTAATATAATGTTGGCTGTAGGTTTGTCATAAATGGCTTTTATGAAATTAAGGTATTTGCCTGTTATAACTATCTTCTCCAGCATTTTTATCAGGAAAAAGTGTTGCACTTTATCAAAGGCCTTTTCAGCATCAATTGAGATGATCATGTGGTTTTTGTTTGCCAGTTTCTTGATATGTTGGATTACATTACTTGATTTCTGTACATTAAATCAGCCTTGCATCTGTGGTATAAATCCCACTTGGTCATGGTGAATAATCTTTTTAATATGCTTCTGGATTCTGTTTGCCAGAATTTTATTAAATATTTTTGCATCTAGATTCATAAGGGAGATGGGTCTATAATTCTCTATGTCCAATTGCTCAAGAAATTGCAACAAGAATACATAAATGGGATTATGTGAAATCAAAAAGGTTCTGCACAGCAAAAGAAAAAATTAACAGAGTCAAGGAAACCCCCACTGAATGGGAAAAAATCTTTGCATTTTATACATCAGATAAAGGTCTAATTACTAGAATTTATAAAGAACTCAAGAAAAAAAACTCCCAAAAAATCAAACACCCCAATACATAAATGGGCAAAGTATCTGAGTAGACAGTTCTCAAATGAAGAGGTCCATAAATCCATGAAACACATGAAAAAATGCTCAACATCCCTAGCCATTAGGGAAATGCAAATTAAAACAACTCTGAGATTTCACCTTACACCAGTAAGAATGGCCAAGATCAATAAAACAAATAACAACAAATGCTGGCGAGATTGCGGGGAAAAGAGAACACTCTTACATTGTTGGTGGAGCTGTAAATTGGTCCAACCACTATGGAAATCAATATGGAGGTATCCTAAAAAACTAAAAATAGATCTACCATATGACCCAGCTATAACACTATTGGGAATTTACCCAAAGGGAGATGGGTCATCATACCACAGTTACACCTGCATCTCCATGTTCAATGCAGCACTTTTCACAATAGCAAGGATATGGAATCAACCAAAGTGCCCTTCAACAGAAGAATGGATAAAAAAACTATGGTATATACACACAATGGAATACTACTCAGTGATCAAGAAAAATGAAATAAGGTCATTTGCAGCAAAATGGATGGAATTAGAAAAAATTATTTTAAGTGAATGAACACAAACTCAGAAAGAGAAACACCACATGTTCTCACTCATATGTGGGAGCTGAATCAAAATTATAAGAAGGAAAAATCCTATTCAAAGGTCAGATCAAAGTAAAAGGGGAGAAAAAAGATAAGAATGGTGTAAATATAAATGGTCTAGAAAATGCATGCAATTGTTCTAACAAGAAAAAAACAAAGACCAGTACAGGAAACGTTTCTATCTTAAATAGAACAGGAACCCAAGGACATATAGAAAAATATTACCAAGTAAAAGATAGAGAAGACTTAGATGGGGAGGGTGGGACGGGGGGAAGCATACAGGAGGATAAGGGGGAACTTATATGAATAATGTACATCAAAATGCATATATGGAAATGTCACAATGAAAAGCATGTCAGAATGAATCACATTAAGGTGTACATTAAAAATTTCCAATTAAAAAAAAGAAATCAAATACCAAGATAATGAATAACCCAATAAATAAATGGACAATGGAACTGAACAGATAGCTCTCAAATGAAGAAGTACAAATGGCCAATAAACACATGAAAAAAATGCTCAAGATCCCTAGCTTTTAGGGAAATGCAAATCAAAACAACACTGAGATTCCATCTCACTCCAATAAGAATGTCCAAGATTAACAAAACAAATAATAATAACAAATGCTGACCAGGATGCAGAGAAAAAAGAACAATTTTACACTGCTGGTGAGACTGTAAATTAGTTCAACCACTTTGGAAATCAATATGGAGATATTTTAGAAAACTAAGAATAGAAATTCTGTATGACCCAGTTATATCACTCTTGGGAATATATCCAAAGGAAGATAAGTCATCAATACTACAGGGACACTTGTACTTCCATATTTAATGTGGCACTCTTCACAATTGCAAGGGTATGGAATCAACCTTGATGTCCATCAACAGAGGAATATATAAAAAAATTATAGTACACGGACACAATGGAATATTACTCAGCAAAAAAGAAGAATGAAATGATGTTATTTACAGCAAAATGGATAGAGCTGGAGAACATCATCTTAAGTGAACCCAGTCCCAAAAAGAGAAATACCTTATGTTCTCACTCATATGTGGGAGCTAAACCTAACTTAAAGGAAGAAATAAAAACTATACATAAGTAGATATATAAAAATGAACAATCATACTTATCTAAGAAGGGAAAATATAAGCAAAGTAGAAAGAAGCAGGGAGGGGATTTGCAGAGGGGAGTGGAGGTGGCAGAAGGGGGGAAGGGGAGGGGAAAATATGTAAAAGGAGTAAAGAGGGAGAAGATAATCTCAAAGTATATGATGCAACTATATGAACAGATAGGAAAAACAGGGGAAGGGAAAAATCAATGAGAATATAACCCATGATTGCACATGACTTTATTACATATTAATCAAATGATTCTGTAAAATATGTAAGTTGATGAAAGTGTAACCAAAAGCAATGTAATAGTTGCATAATAGATATTGAAAAATCTTATTACTCTGTACCCCACCAACATTTATAAAGAGAAAAAATAAAAATAAGAAATAAAAAATTATAAAAACAGAAAAAAAAAAACTGTGAAAGGGTGTGGATTAGGTTCAAGAATATTATGTTTTGTGTTTTCCGTATAAAATCCTGGACCAAACAGTAGGACTCTAAGGTCTAGATATTAACTACTTCACACCTACAAATTTATCATTCCTGCACTACATGAATGTTATTGAAATGGTCATAGCATGGGCTTATCCACCGATCTTTAATAGAATCAAACACATTCATCATTCACAATGTCGTAGGCCTGGCCTCAGCACAGAAGGCAGCAAATGCCACAATTATGAATTTTCAATTAACAATAATATACTGATTTTTAAAGGCAGCCTTTGAGCCTAACGAATGCAGACATACTTTGGAGGCAGATGATTCTGCCCTGCAATCTGACCTCCAGCACCTGAGTTGTGAGATGCTGGGCAAATATCTCAAGCTCTCTGAGTCTCAATTTTTCTCTTATAAATGGTGAAATAGAAGCTGTCTAAGTATCAGATGGTCAACAAGATCATGTTGAGCAAAATAAGCCAGGGCTAGAAAGACAAATATCCACATATTTTCTCTTCCACATGGAATATAGACTAAAAACAGTCTTGAAAGCTAATAGGGGCACTGTTTGGGAAGAAGAAGAGGAAGAGGACCAGAGAAAGGAAGGGGAAGGGGAAGGGGAGGGGAGGGTAACAGGGGTGAAGGTAAGTTCAGAAGTACATAATATACATAAATGGGAACACCGTAAAGAAACCCATTAATTTGTTGAGTGAACGTACACTAAATTTTTAAAAAAGGGATAAAAAAGAATCTATCTAAATAAAACATGAAGAAAAGTGAACAGACAACCAGATATGTTATACTTCTGCAACAAGTTTGAGTCTCACTGTCCCCACCCCTGTCCATGGACTGCGGGCAAGGACATACTCTTGTCCCACAGCAGTTGGCCAGGGAGCAGGCGGCTCTTCCCATCTGTTCCTTCTGTGAGCATCCTTGTAGAAATTAGCATGTAGTGACCCAGGTAGACAGTGACAGGCACATGATGTTCATAAAAGATTTCTCCTTATGAGGCAGGAACATATGTAGTCGTCTAGAAAGTTTGCTACATCTTTATATGTAGAAGATGCCCATTAATATTTCAGTATTTCTGCCTGCCCACCTATCTCATTATCCACTGCCTAGGCTGAAATCATGGCTCTGACACTCTGTGCCCATGAATGTCATTTATGTCTCAGTTTCCACCTTTGTTCAAAATAGGGTAATAATTCCTTGCTTGTGGGGTTATTTTGAGAATTAAGTGTTAACTATTGAAAACCCTATGAGGGTCACTATGAGTTGGACTCAACTCAACAGCACCTAACAACAACAACAACATATAAAGTGATTAGAAAAACAGTGGCAAGTACCTTGTTGCTGTTCCTCAAATTATTTGTGTTATATATGTTTTAAAATGTCGTTAGAGATTGATAAACAGAATCAGAGATTATGGTTTCCCCAGGTTCATGGTTAGGAAATGGCAACTCAAGAGCTTAGACCCAGGTAGGGTTTTTCATGCTGGGTTTCAGTTTTTTCCGTTGTATCATATAACTTCCCTTTAAAAAAAAAACTCACCTTCTATTATTGGAAAGATTCCCTTATCCAAAATAATTTAATTCCAGTAACCAAATTATTATGGTTTATCATAAATGGAACTTCATGTATTCCTGGGGACTATAAAAATCACAAGTAAAGATTAGTCGCATTAGTTGTGAAAGCTGGACATTGAACAAGGGAGACATGAAAAAAATTGATGCTTTTGTATTACAGTGCTGGAAATGTCTATTGAATATACCATGGACTGCCAAAAGAACCAACAGATTTGTCCTAAAAGAAGTGCAACCAGAGTGCTCCTTGGAAGCAAGAATGGCCAGACTGCATCTTACATATTTCGGACATGTAGTCAGGAGAGGCCAATCCCTGGAGAAAGACATCATGTTTGGGAGAGTGGCAGGTCAACGAAAAAAGGAAAACCTGCCACCAGCTGGATTGACAGTGTCTGCAACAATGGGCTTAAACATAAATAAGATTGTGTGCCTGGCATAGAATCAGGAAGTGTTTTGATCTGCTGTACAAAGGGTCGCTATGGGTCAGATTTGATTCGACAGCACCTAACAACACCACCACCACCACCATAATCTTACATCTTTTTCAAATCAAACCTTATGTGTGTTTTATCCCAATTATTATTTTTTGGCTACTACCTTTGACAGTTTGGACACAGATAGAAACCTTTAAATGAGCAAAATACTTCGGGAGGCAGGGAAAGAAAATTTTGGAATAGAGTACAATGAACAGAGGGTTAAAGAAGAAAATATAAAAGAACAATGGCTCTGTTTGAGATAATATTACTAATGGAGTACTCAGTGAATTAAGGGAAGAGGAAATGTATTTCCCTATGTCTAAATGAAACAAAAGAAGAGGTAGTTATTTATTTCCATATTTTTCCACTCTAAATGGTTGGTGGCTGAATAGATACCATCCACTTAGTAATAAGGTTTCCTCTTTTTTCACAGAGAGAATACTAAACCACAATTTATATACATGCTGACTATGAAATGCCACAAACTTTCTGAAGTGTTATAATATAAAAACTTGTATATTTCAGAATTGAGGAAATAGTCCATCACACTACTTAGAAATGTAATGTAAATGAGGATTATAATATGTGGAACCAATGAGAGAGGGAACAGATGGGGTAAAAAGTAAAAGGCGCATGAGAAAATGAGGAAAGACGGTGATGACTTCTGCCACATGTATATAAACAGGCTGAAGGAGTCTAATTGTTCATGAAAAATTTATGCAAAAAAGAAAGGCTGTGTAACTTGAATAAATTTAAAATCCCTTGCTTCTTGCATGGTTACATTCAGAGAAACTTTACTCTGAAATCCAAAAATAGATTATATCATTATTATTATCTCTCAAGGAAATGCCAAAGGGAGATTATATTCAAAATATGCAGCAATACTTTATATCATCTGCTTCATTTTCTCCCAAATTCTTTTTCCTTTTCTACATTATGACCCCCTCTATTTTAGCCTAATCTAAGCAATCACTTTTGTTTCTCTTGTCTTTCTTTTAATTCTTATATGTGTTTTCTTATTATTGTGAAATTACCCTACATTTAGAGAACATATATAATGTGTGAATTAGTTACTTTTGTGTCACTCTGACCAAAATACCTGATAGAAACAACTTAAGAAGGGAAGGTTTTATTTTGGTTTATGCTTTCAGAGGGTCAATCCACCATGGCAGGGAAGGTATGGCTGAGGAATTCTGTCCATGGCTACAGAGGCATGTGATGGAGACCCTTCACATCATGGTAGACAAGGAAGCAGAGCAGAGATAGGAAGCAGAAGCCAAGCATAACCTTCAAGGATCCACCCTCCTTCTTCCAGGTAGCTTCTACCTTTAAAGGTGCAATAACCTCCCAGTTGGGAGACAGACCCAGCAACCCACTCCCAAAAAATAATCCACCACTGAAATCCTATGAATAGCAGAGAAGCACTGACAATAGTGTTTCACCTGTTGTACATGAGGTCGCTATGAGTCAGATACCAACTCCACGGCACCTAACAACAACAACAAAACCTCCCAGAACAGGACTATCAGCTAGGGATCAAGCATTGAAACAGAATCTGAGGGGGACATTTCAGATGCAAACCATAAAATAAATATATATATATATATATATATATATATATATATATATATACACACATACATACATATATATATATACACATATACACATATATATACATATATACATATATATATACATATATATATCACATTTTTTAAAAGTTAAAAAAATGAATGCCTGTGTAACTTTATTCAGCCTCATAGCTTCTTCCAACATTATTTTTCTCCACACTTTGTGATATCTACCATACTGAATTTAGTGTCAGTCAACACATTATTTTTTACATGTAGTTCTGCTGTATATAAATGTATCCTTAAATAGTTTGCTGTTTTTCGATTTGATATTAATGAAAAGATACTTGATGTAGTTTCTGTGACTTCCCCTTTTCCATTAATGCTCTTGAGATGCAACCAAGTTAATAAGTATATCTATATTTCATAAACTTTATGAACTCTGATGTAAATATTCCATTGCATAAATATATCACAATTTACTTAATTAGTCAGCTATTGATGGAAATTAGGTTGGTTACAGTGTAAAGCTATTAAGGAAACTGCTGCTTTGAACACCCTTGTACACATCACTGGGAGCATATTTCAGAGCCTAGCTAGAATATGCATCTGGATTATAGAACCTGGGCAAGTTATTCTGTGTCTGGTAATTCCAGTGTCTGATTTGAGGCTCTATTTACACAGTTTCTTTTTTTCTGATTATGTTTAGTGAAGGCTTACACTGATTTAGTGAGTCTTGATGGTGACTCATGTCCTTTGGGGTTTTCTCTTTGAGACCAGAGACCAAACTATATGTTTGGGGGACAAATGATATTTCTTCTCCCCCTCAGGCACTAGCAACATTGACTTATATTAGCTTAAATTGCCACCTGAGTTTTTATTTGAGGTCCCATGCTTAACTTTTTGAGTGGGCATCTTAGGGAGAATTATTCTGTTCAAAGTCAAGGTGAAGACAGGGAAGAGTAAAGTATCCCTCTGCCAGGTGGTTTTCCCCACTAAGAGCACCACTATTTGGGTCGGTGGGTATAGATCTCAGCTTTCTTAAGGAGTCTCCATTCTGACCTGTTCTTCTCTGGTTCTTAGGGTTTATCTGTTATTCCAGTTAGAAATATAACCATCAAGGTTAGAAAATGGTTGCAGTCCATGTTCTCCCTGCTGGATTCATTCTTTCTTTTCTTTTTTATCTCTAAGAATTTCTTTTAATTTCAAGTTTTGACACACATTAAAATGTCATCTTAATATTTTAGTCAATATTTTCAGTTGTTCTCTATCTAGATTATTTAGCCAGGTAGCTGGAAACCATTCCTCTTTCTATTTCCAGTGGGCTTAATTCTTCTCCTCTACCTATAGCTTCCAGGCTGGGATTTAGCTCAGTTGGTAAAGGGGCACTCTGCTGTCTCTGAAGTCCCGAGTTCGATTCCCAGCACTACAAAAATGGGAGAAGGATTTGGCAACCCACTCCTGAGGCAATCCCGAAACAATCAGCCATTGAAAACCCTATAAGGGTCACTATGTGTTGGACATGGACTTGACAGCACCTAACAACAACAACATCCTATGGCTTCCAGAGGCCACCTCTACATTCATTTATCTTCCTTTTCACATTCCTCCACTTCTTCCTTCATTAATTTTCCTCATTCATCTGCTCTTGAACCAAAGAAGGTAAATGTTACTTGAGAGTAAAATATATTAGAAAGGAGAAGTTATCAGTTCTAATTTTCTCCTTCCTCAAGTGGGGAGTTAGAGTTTAGTTCAGTTGGTAGAGTGCCACTCTGTGCTCTCTGAGGCCCTTGGTCCAATCCTCAACACACCAAAAATGGGAGAAGGACCTAGCAGCCCACTTCTGAAACAATCCTAAAACAATCAGCTATTGAAAACCCTATGAATAGCAGGGAAGTGCTAATATACTGCCTGGTATCACAGTGTTGGGGAGTGTTTTGTTCTGTTGTACACAGGGTTGCTATGAATCGAACCTGACTCAATGGTATCTACCAACAACAAGAAGCACTGATCAGAAGGACTTCAAAGAGAACCTGCAAAGTGTGTGCAAGGCCCTGGTTTCAACTCTCAACTACTACAAGGAAAAAACACAAAAATATTATGGTGTGTCCTCATTTACCTTTTCACCCAGATGTAGCATTTCTAGCTCTTTCTCAAAGTTAAAGTGACCAAGAGAGGTAAACATTTTGAATCAATTCAGAACACTGAGGCAGCCATGACAGCACAACTAAAGACTATCATGAAAGAGGACTTCCAGAACTGCTTCAGAAAGTAGCAAAAACAATGGTATAAGTATATTCAAAGCCAGGTGAAGTACAGAGAAGGATTAATGGCAATGTGTCTCTTACTGTAATACATTTTAAATATAAACTTCCACCCTATTTTTTTGGTCACACCTCATGTTATCTTCTCTGTCTCAAAGAATTACCATAAGTACCATAGGGAGATTTTTTTTTTCAGTACTAAGGGGTTGAACCCAGGGCCTTGCACATACCATGCACCTGCTCTACTCCTGAGTTGTGCCCCAAGACTTCCTTTATTTTTATATCTGGAGATGGAGTCTCACTAAGTAACATAGGCTTGCTTTGGCCTCAAACCTGCAATCCTCCTGCCTCTTCCTCCTGAGTCACTGGGATTACAGGCATGAGGCACCACGTGTAGTCTCATAGGAAGACTTTAGAGATCATCTGTACTACCTTCAGTTATGTGCCAACTTCTATGTTAAATGGTTCACAAGCATTCCTTACTAAAAGTGTGAGGCATTACCCATTCCTGTTCTAAGAATGAATAAACCAAACCCCAAAAGGTTAAGCAATTTGATTTAAGGTCACACAGTTTAGCAGAGGCAAAGTAAAACTGAACATTAATCTGACTTTTAAGCCTAAATTCTTTTCATCCTGCCTCCCAAATAATTAATTAAATCCTTTATATGTTGGTTGGCTTATAACAGGCAAATAAGAAATTGGATTGCCTACACAGCTGACTCTATAGTTGTTTACTTAGGAGAGATCTCAGAAGAATCATATTAGCTCTTTCCAACATTTTGAGGCAGGATGCCTGATGTGTAGGAGTTAGGGTTTAGCTCAGTTGGTAGAGTGCTGCTTTGTGCTCACTGAGGCCCTGGGTTCAATCCTCACCACTGTAAAAGTGGGAGAAGGACTTGGCAACCCACTCCCAAAACAATCCCCAAACAATCTGCCATTGAAAACCCTATGAATAGCAGAGAAGCACTAACATAGTGCCTAGCATGTCACAATGTCAGGGAGTGCTTCATTTTGTTGTATATTGGGTCCCTATGAGTTGCACCTGACTGGATGGCACCTAACAACAACAACTCTTCCTCTTAGGCTGGCTTTACCTTTCTTCCTATACCTAGCCATCAATGACACTGGAGGGCCTTCATTTCTGATTATGAACTGCAATGATATATCTAGGAATATAATCATTTAGTTTTATACATAGTGAGCTGCCACCAAAATGCCAATTCTTTAACAACTAGAACACAAAGCATAGAACATTTTTCTGTTCAGCATACTTGCCTCCAAATAATTAAAATGAATCTGAGTTGAACATACGAAATGTCAGAGGACTGGACCATGCAAAGAAAAAGTTAATTGTTACAATCTTCATTTCCTGAGTTGGCCAATATACAGTCAAAAAATCATTCTGCATTACCACAATACTAGACATATTTGAGATTTCTAGAGATTCACAGTATATTTGTTCCAACATATTAGGCATCTCATCAGGTCTGAGTTTTTTCTCCCAACTATGTCTAAACAGATTTTGCATCCCTCTCTATGTTCCAGAATTAGATGAGTAAAAGCTTTTCATGGGTTTTAACTCCTCTGTACTAACTATAGCTGGGAAGGAATCTTTGTGGCTATTGGTATTGGAACTGTCATCTTCTGTTTGAATGAAGATTCTTACAGTGAAGAGTTTCAAATGGTAAGCACAGTTGATATCCAGTGCTCACATATTCCTAGATTTTTTTTGTGCTTGACAATACTCCTACCCTACCTCTTTCCAAATGTAATACAACCTTGACCTAACTGAACCACTCCCTCCAGGCACAAGAAGTCTTCTATGCTTTCCTTCAACCCCAAACAGAGGTCCTCTCCTAAGTAGGGATTGGAAATTGTGCCAAATTGCACATAATTGTGTATGATGAATTTGTAATGCAGGATAAAACTTGCTAGAAACTCAGCTGAGACCACCAAATTCATTTAGTTGGGTTTGGTTGAAGGCCAATCCTTTATTCACTAAGCTACGAGGTCTCTGTAACATTTATTTGCTCACAAAAATATCTGAACCGAGCACTAGAATCTTTCTCTGCACAAAAACCCAACCAGTTTGATGTTGATTCTCATAGTTATACTCTTTGAAGTACTCTAGGGGATTAAAAGTTGGAAAAAGAGGTGGTTTTGGAGTATAACACCAACAACTCTAGATGCTGAAAAATTAATTTTCCCTTATTACTTGCTTTAAGAAGCAACGTGTCATTAAGTTCAAAGTCATTTAAATGAGAGAAATTATAATCCTTCCCCCATCAGCCATCAGCCACACACATTTATCAAAAAACAACTTTTAATTTTAAAAAGAATCACATAAATATTAGATGCAATGTTCAGTGAAAAAAACTCTTGGTGAAAACTGAGAATTTTCATGGAAACTCACTAAAAGGATACACACCAACCTTTTAATAGCAGTTATTTTGGGAGTGGAATGATTATAGGTGATTTCTCTGTTCTTTTCTCTATTTTCCAAATTTCTATGATGTGACTTTAATACTCCTTCTAAGAGAAAAATACACTTATTGGAAAAGAACCCTAGATATTTTGCAGATGGTTTCATTTCTTCCCTTGCCATTCCCATAGTGCTGTAAAATGTAAACCTGTCGGCAGTACAACTCATGTAGGCACCCACACTCGGGGGAAAACAATAGCATCTTGTATTTTATAAAACTCCTGCATTCCATAAGCTCGAAACACATTTAACAATCTTCATTTCATGATTCCATCACCATTTTTTCTGATATATGTTTCTTAGCAATTATTAATTCCTGAGATTTCCTCATATTAAGATTATTTATTTAGTGGCATGAAAAGCAGATTATGGGAAATTTACAAATAGTTTTTTTTTTAATCGATTTTCCTGAAGGAAAATGAAAGAGGAAAATGTTCAAGACCTACTAGTCACAGAACACAGGAAGGGAGACACCTCTCCTGCCACTCATTTCCACATCAACTGGTAGCTTTGGTTAGAGATAGAACTTTCAAAACACATTTATGAAGTGCAATGTGCCACTGCCATTTTGTATAGAGTGGTTCTTTGTTGTCTGTTCAACACTGCAAATTGGGCAAAGGTCCTGTTCCCATATCCCAAGTTGATCAGAAATGTCCTACCTTCAGGCACTTGAAACATAAAAATCTTTCCATTAACTTATGATTGGCTCCCTTTGGCCATCATTAATATGAGGTACCTCACGGTGTACCCTAAACTGTGAAGGAGTACTAATACTGCCAGTTTCATCTTTCACAAGAGGGAACTGGAGCTCAGAGAGTTTTAAAACCTTGCTCAGAATCTTAAACCTAGCATATGACAGAACCAGAACTGGAACTCAGGTTCTGAATTCCAACAACCAGTGCACTAAAACCACAACAGGCCTGTAGAAACTACTTTTTCATGCCTTCAACGTTTTTGTACAGTCCCTAGATCATAAGTCTTTGAGGTACTATTGCTTCAACTTCACTTTCAAAATTCAGTTCAACCAAGTCTGCAATTAAACCACTGAGTGGGATAAGCAGACAAAGGCAGCTGCCTGGGGCTGTGGGGTGTAGAGTATATCCTAGGAAAGTTACACCAGATACATATGAGCCCTCCATGGATAGGTTGGATCCTAGAAAACCATATCTCTAGCTCATTCTTACTGGGAACAGCAGCAATGGTACAAGTTACTATAAACCAAGCACTAATCAAGTACTAGCCTGCAGCCATAGCACTGTGGCTTCCAATCTCATCAAATCTTGGAAGCTAAGCAGGGTTGGGCCTGGTTAGTACTTGGATGGGAGACCACGTGGGAGCACCAGGTGCTGTAGGCTTGGGAGAAGGACCTAGCAACCCACTCCCAAAAATCAATCTGCTATTGAAAACCCTATGAACAGCAGAGAAGCACTGACAATAGTGTTTTGCTTGTTGTACATAGGGTCGCTATGAGTTGGATACTGACTCGACCGAACCTAACAACAACAATCAAGTACTAAAATTTCTAGATGCAAAGCTCTCTAAAACTAATATTTCTGGAGGATTGACATTACTACTACTACTACTACCACCACCACCACCACCACCACCACTACTACTACTACTACTACTACTACTACTACTACTACTACTACTACTTCTACTACTATTATTGCTATGGAACTGAGGAAACTTAAAGAGGTAGAGCCACATTTTCAAGGTTGCTTAATTGGACTTGAGCCCAGGTACATAAAATAGCAAGGCAGAGTATATGTGAGGGGGTTGCATTAACCCTCTTGGGAAGGGACTTTTGGTATAATGCCTACACTTTTAAGGGAGAGTGCCCTTAGAAAGTTTTTAAATTTATAAATCATGCTTAATACATAACTGTTGAGATCAAAATGACTGAAGGCTCACAAAAGATGGAAAAACAGCTGAAAGTACAATTTTGGTGTATATGAAAGAAAAAAGTGAAGTCACCTCCCTTAGGAGATGCTATGAACACTGGTGAGGTCCCTGATCCACATATCTCCCTAGTGAGTAGAAAACCAGTTAGCAACTATCTTTTGTGTTAAGCACTGTCCTTACCCTTTGTCCTTGTCTAATGTAGGACTATTTCTGGGACATGAAGTACATTGTTAAATTGCAAGCTACTGCCCAGCAATTTAATTGTTTAGGTTTTCCTCAAGGATGATGGGTGCCAAACACTCTTAGGACAGCATCATATTCTGGATGCCAAGGAATGGAAAAGATAGGGGCTGAAAATATCCAAAAGGGCCCAGATGGAGGGAAGGGGATGATCTTTACATACAGAACTCCTTAGCAAATCAGCCTAGGAATGGCTCTTTTTGACTAGCAAATCACTTCAGCTCAGTAAATGCCTATGTATGTGATTTCATGTATGTTACATTGTTGTATATAATCACCATAAATATAAAATTATGATAGAGTAAGATTTCTACCTAAACTTACTGGTTAAGAGCATGGCAGTATATCGGTTTTTAGCTTGTACTCTAAACTAGGTGTAGGGACTCAAAGTATTTGAAGTTATAGAAATTTAATACTCCTCCATGACTCTGAATGTCTGCTTTAGGCAATTACAATAATCCCTACTAGTCAGCATGTGATACTGGCAAACAAATTCTTACTGATCATAATTGAAAACATGTTGACACAAAAACTTGTACACAAAGATTCATGACAGCATTATCCCTAATAGCCAAGACATTAAAACAATTCAAATTCCAATCAAATGATGAATAAAAAACACATATAATGGAACACTATTTAAGCATAAAAAAGAATGATGTACATACTATAACATAGTTGAACTCGGAAAACACTGTGTTAAGTTTTAAAAAACAGACACAACAGGCCACATGTTGAATGAATATATTAATATGAAATGTCCAGAACAGACAAGATGACACAAGGTGTATTAGTCATTTGTAGGGAATAGAGGGAAGGGAAGGAAATTGGAGTGATGACTCAGCATGTAAGGAATTTCTCCTTGGAGTGATGGAAACATTCTGGAATTAGTGGGTATGGTGGCAGA
Organism: Pedetes capensis; assembly: GCA_007922755.1. Lineage (NCBI taxonomy): Eukaryota > Metazoa > Chordata > Mammalia > Rodentia > Pedetidae > Pedetes > Pedetes capensis. The sequence goes on from VMDO01019903.1 coordinate 16,990, forward strand.
ACATTGTGAATATGTTAAGATTACTGAATTTTACACTTTAAAATGGTGAGTTTTATGTTATGTGAATTTTATCTCTGAGAAAATTGCAAACAAAATGTTCTTATTTTTCCTTGATGTTCTTAATGTTCCTGTTTTTCCCATCAAAAGAATGAAGAACAGAAAAACAACTGTATCCAAATATCATTTCTTACCATGGAAGCAAGGATGGCTAGACTGTGTCTTACATATTTTGGACATGTTATCAGGAGGGATCAATTCCTGGGGGACATCATGTTTGGGAGAGTGGCGGGTCAACCAAAAAAAAGCAAGACTCAACTAGATGGATTGACACAGTGGCTGCAACAATAGGCTTAAACATCAAAGAGATTGAATGCATGGCATGGTGTCCCAGAATGTTTCATTCTGTTGTACACAGTTGCTATTAGTCAGATCTGATTTAATGGCATCCAACAACAACTACCATTTCTTCCATAGTCTGTCCTTCAGTATGTAGGGCAAAGAGTTCTGTAGTTAATGCGCCTTCACTGAGCTTTTCTTCATGCCAGGCACTGTATGTATCTATCAGATCTGATTTAATGGCATCCAACAACAACTACCATTTCTTCCATAGTCTGTCCTTCAGTATGTAGGGCAAAGAGTTCTGTAGTTAATGCGCCTTCACTGAGCTTTTCTTCATGCCAGGCACTGTATGTATCTAATATATTTCTGGCTTAGCTCTCACTCACCTCTAAGTGTGTACTGGTATCATCAGCACAGAAGAGTTGACCAATTTCACATATCTAGTAAGTAGGACAGCCAAGATTTTAACTATTCATGTCAATTTAGTCCAAAGTCTAATGTTCTCACTCACTATTTAAAATAGCCTCCTTGGAAAATGAGGTAAGAGGGAGCTGTAGATTAAGCAACAAGACGTATAATTTATTCTTCTTTGGAGTCTAATTCATGTGGAAGGGAATGCAGAGAGCTGGGGAGGGTGGAAGGGATAAGGGTCTGAAATGATAGGAGTATCATTGTGCTGGAACAATAAATGAGAGTGGAAGTTGCATGATTATAAATGAAAACTCTCATTTTCAGGTTTTCCTATTTTAGGTTATGGAAAAACAAATTAAATACATATTCTACCTTGTAGTTGGCAATACTTACACTTTTGAACTTTTGGCATTATATTTGACTACGTTTAAGAACAACAAATACACAACAAAAGGATAAAATTCAGATGAAGAAAACTAGATTCAGATTCTGAAATATTATCCTAATGGAAACTTGAAGTAGTAAGAAAAAATCTAACAATGTCACAGGAATGCTTACAGCTAATCTCTGCTTGCAAAATACCACTATAGTACCATCGGAAGAATTTGGCCTTTCCTCTGATTAGAAAAATCCTGATCTAGAACTCCTTGTCTTCTGGGAATCCATGAAGCAGGGGGACATAATCCTTTGTCATTTTAAAATTTTCTGTCAAAGTAAAATGGAATATGTTAATAATGCCTCTAGCAAATATATTCCCAATTGTTTGATCTCAGTGCATTTTTAATTAAAGCTCTTAGTCAAAATATTCAGTTTTTTTTTTTCAACAGAATACTTCAGATTTAATAGGAGAACAAAAGTACCTTTGCTCAGAGTGGTCCTACTTACATTTTTAGTCAAGAGCTCCAAAGGAGGTTTCTGATTAGGCTATATACTCTAGGGCCCTTTCTTTTAAATAGCATTGCCTTACATATTTCAGATATTCAATAACTTTTTGCAAATTTGGAGAGAAAATGTCCTGGTATGGCTGCCATGTGTAGAGGCTTGAGAGATGGGGAGCAATGATAAATTGGAATCCTCTTAGCTTTGAAACTGTTGTTGAATATGCATTCAAAGGGTTCTAAGTAAACATTACTGAGAAATCACTGCAGGAACCATTGCAGGAAATCATTGCAGAAATCGTTGCAGAAATCATTGCAGGAATTGAGAGATCATTGCAGGAACCAACCAGGGTAAATTATGTCAGGGGTGGTTGATTTTTTTAAACTCAGAGTACAGCTCAGCACAGATGTCTGCAATGTGTGTAGTATGTGAAAACTTTTATGTTTTTTAGAACATGAATTAGTAGACCACAACTCATTCTTTCTCTATGAGGCTAATTGGGAGTGTGTAGTAAAGCCTTCATTTATGTAGATCCATGCTTGTTAGTTTCTCTCTCTGACCATGAAGCTTCTTATCTCTTACACGTGCCAGCTTCATCAATTCATTAGAGTGCCTTCCAGAAAGTAGTACAAAACTAAGTACAGAAGATTTTTTTAAAGGAAATATGCCTTGAGCAGGTGTGTGAAATTTTTTTAGGGTGGGGATAGTGGCATTTTTAAGGAGGGATCACTACTTAGTATAGTTAGGGAAAGGACAAGAAACTAAGACTAATCTAAAAAACCCTTTAAAAGTCTGGTGCTACAAGGTAGGCTGGCAGTGGAAACTCTACCATTTACTGAATAAACTCAGAAACATGTACCCTCTTTGGAGAATAGTCACAGACTGTTCTAAAATAGGACAGACTTTTTAGATACTTGGTGTTTCTTATCAGTGTCTTCCACTAACTACAAAAATATATTGAATAGCTTTAGAAACATCCGGTAATCTCATTTGTATTTGAAAAGGCATGACACAGGCATCACCTTCAATTTGTAAGCCAGTTTAATGTTTTGCTGCTGGGCCTCATTAGATAACTATCAACACATGCTCTGTCATTTGATTAACTTACTTTAGTGTTTTGGTAAAAATTAAAAATAATATACTTTATATTTTTCCATCATTAAAGAATTACTTCTGGACATTCCAAGTAATCGGTACTTGGCTCATTTTTATAGCACCACCTGCCAAATGTGACATGGTGATACCATATTTAGAAGAAAAATGCAATGTCAAAGGAGCAAGGCAGCAGGACTGGAGGACCTCCTCATTTAGGGTCTCTCAGGCCTAGGCTCTAAACAAGGGATTTCCATTCTGTTCTTATGAGGGTACCCAAGAATCCAGTGTGAAAGATAGTGAACAATTTATAAAACATCATACCTCAAGAAACACACACCATTCTCCCACCTTCTACATCTGTGTTGCCTCCTTTCTGCACTAGTATCACCTTGTTTCTACCATATTCTTCTTAGGAAATGAAGAAAGTGAGGAATAATGCAATTTTGAATACCATAATGTCAGTGATCTTGTGCTAAAAGATATTGATTCTCATTTAAAATACAAATAAAAGACATCCATGGTAATAGCATAGTTTCTGAACTATCACTCCATATGAAGAAATCGCTTTATCTATGGAATACGTGTTGTCAGATGTTGAAAAACCTGTCTAACAATTTAACTGCAAGAATGAAAAAGAATGAGAAACATAGATTAAGATATATAGCCGTCTCCCCTCAACCAATGGAGGATATGTTTCAAGACACACAGTAAACTCCCAAAACTGTGAACTTTACCAAACCCTAGATATGTTTTTTTCATATATGTACATACCTATGATAAAGTTTAATTTATAAATTAGGCACAGTAAGAGATTAAGAATAAAATATATCAGTTAATATGTTTTAATAAGTTATTTAAAACTTATGAATTATGCTGGGCATGATGGCACATGCCTGTAATCCCAGTGACTCAGGAGGCAGAGGCAGAAGCATTGTGACTTCAAGGCCAGAAGCAGCCTGCGTAACTTATTGAGACTCTAATTCAAATAAAAAATAAAAAATGGGCTGGGGTACAACCCAGTGGTAAAGTACTCGCAAAGTATATACAAGGCCCTGGGTTCAACCTGCAAGTAATCTCCCAAAAATTTTTTTTAAAGTTACAAAAAATTCTCTTACAAATCGTTTATTTCTGGAATTTTCATTTAACATTTTGGACCACAGTAGACTGCAGGAAACTGAAAACCCAGAATGCAAAATCAAGTATAATGGTAGGCTACTGTACATATAGTAATATTTATATTATCAAAACATCCAAAATACCTAAAATACAGATTATCAGCCAATGGAATTATGATACATCCATACAAAGGAATATTATACCCATACTTTAAAAAAAGTTGCTGTAAATGTCTATTACTATGAGACAAATGTTTATAATGTACTATGTAGTGTGGAAGAAAACATATACGAAATGCAATTCTTTTTGAGTGAAAAAAAATATGTATGTTGTTGTTGTAGTTAGGTGACATTGAGTCAGATCCTACTCATAGTGACCCCATGTACAACAGAACAAAACACTCTCCCGTTCTGTACCAAGCACATGATCTTTTCCATGTTTAAGCCTGTTGTTGTAGACACTGTGTCAATCCATCTAGTTGAGGGTCTTCCTTTTTTCATTCACCTGCCACTCTCTCGAACATGATGTCTTTCTCCAGGGATTGGTCTCTCCTGACTACATGTCCAGAATACAGAAGACTCACTCTAGTCATCCTTGCCCCTAAGGAGCACTCTGGTTGCACTTCTAGGACAGATCTATTGGTTCTGTTGGCAGTCCATGGTATATTCAATAATCATCTCCAGCACCATAATTCAAAAGCATCAAGTCTTTTCCTGCCTCCCTTGTTCGATTTCCAGCTTTCACAACCATATGATGTGACTGAAAATACAATGGCACAAGTCAGGCACACCTTTATCTTCAGTGTAACATCTTTACTTTTCAATACTTTAAAGAAATCTTTTGCAACAGCTTTTTCCCAATGCAATGTGTCTTGATTTCTTCACTGCTGCTTCCATGGGTGTTGATTATAGAACCAACTAAAGCAAAATCTTGGACAACCTCAGTCTTTTCTCTATTTATCATGAAGATGCTTATTGACCCAGTTGTAAGGATTTTTGTTTTGTTGATACTGAGGCACAATCCATACTGAAGGCTGTGTTCTTTGATCTTTAATAGTAAATGTTTCAAATCCTCTTCACTTTTAGCAAGCAGAATTGTTTTGTCTGTATAATGCAAGTTGTTAACGAGTCTTCTTCCAAACCTGATGCCTCATTGTTCTTCATAAAGTCCACCTTATCAGATTATTTGCTCAGTATAGAGCATGTTCTTCCTTTATGGTTTTCTATCTCCAGTTCTTTGCGCATGTCATTATAATGTTTGATTTTGTCTTCTTGAGCTGAGTTTTGAAATTTTTCTGTTTAGTTCTTTTACCTCATCATGTTTTCCTTTTACTTTAGTTGATCAATGTTCAAGGGCAAGTTTCAGAATCTACTTTCACATATAATTTGGCCTTTTCTTTTTTTTCTGTCATTTTAATAACCTTTTGCTTTCCTTATGAATGACATCTTTGTTGTCATGCCACACTCATCTGTCTTCAATCCTGAGTGTCCAAACATATCAAATTTGCTCTTGAGATGGTCTCTGAACTCAGGCAAGATATACTGAAGCTCATATCTTGGCCCTCATACGCTTGTTCTAATTTTCTTCAGTTTCAGTTTGAACCTACATATGAGCAGTTGATGGTCTGATCCAAAATCAGCACCTAGTCTTGTTCTGACTTTTGATATTGAGCTTTTTCATCCTCTCCTTCCATAAATGTAGTCAATTTGGTTCCTATATGCAGCTGTAGGCACTGTGGCATCCAATCCCATAGGATCTCAGAAGCTAAGCAGAGTTGGACCTGATTAGTACTTGGATGGGAGACTGCCTAGGAAAACCAGATACTGTAGGCTTGGGCGAAGGACCCAGCAACCCCCTCCCAAAAGTCAATCCACCATTGGAAACCCTACAAATAACAGAGAAGCACTGACAATAGAGTTTCACCTGTTGTACACAGGGTCACTATGAGTCAGACACCGTCTCGATGGCACCCAACAGCAACAACATGTTCCATCTGGAGAATTCCATGTGTGTAGTCACCATTTATGTTAGGAAAAAATGTATTTACAATGAAAAGATCATTGGCTTGATAAAATTCTATCATGTGATTTCAAGCATCATATCTGTCACCAAGGCCCAATATTCCAGCAACTGATCCTTCTTCTTTGAAATTTTTGCATTCCAGTCACTGATAACTATCATACATCTTAATTGCATGTTTGATCTACTTCAGATTGCAGAAGCTGGCAAAAATCTCCCCATCTTCATTTGTAGCCTTAGTGTTGAGTATCATATTAACTGGCCTTCCTTGTAGGCATATAGATATTATTCTATCACTGACAGCATTGTACTTCATGACAGATAGTGAGAGGTCTTTTTGATGATGAATGCAACCACATTTATCTTTAATCTGTCATTCCCAGCATAGTAGACCATATGATTATCTAATTCAAAATGGCTCATGCCAGTCCATTTTAGCTCACTGATACCTGGAATGTCAATGTTTATGTGCTCCATTTCCCTTTTGCTGATTTCTAATTTTCCTAGATACATACTATGTATATTCTATGTTCTAATTATTAATGGATGTTTACAGTTGTTCCTCCTCATTCTGAGTCATGCCATATCAGAAAATGGAGGCCCTGGGGCTTTATTCTATTTCTGTCATTAAGGTTGACTGTACTTTGAGGAGGCAACTCTTCCCCAATTTTCTTTTGAGTGCCTTCCAACCTGGGGAGATCATTTTCTGGCACTATATCTGACAGTGTTTCTCTGTTATTCACAGAGTTTTCAATGGTTAATTGTTTCTAGAGTGGGTTAGCCATGTCCTTCTCCCTAGTCTGTCTTTCTCTGGAAGCTCAGCTGAAATCTGTCCACCATGGGTGATCCCGCTGGTATCTCTAATACCAGCAGCATAGCTTTCGGCGTTCACAGCAACACACAAGCCCCCACATATGGCAAACTGGAAGACACATGGAGTATATATCTATAAGTACACATATGTATAGAAAAAATCTGGAAACATATTTAAAAGGTAATTAATTTCCGTTTCTTTGAGGTTAGATTATGACCTCTAATTTTCCTTTATATTTGACTGCATTTTCTAAGATTTTTCTGTAATATGCATGTATTAATTTTATCATAAAAACTATGAAGGCTAATTTAATTCTGAAGGTCATGGAGATTGAATTTTACACCTGTCGTCCCGCACACAAAGATGGCAACCACTGGTTGTCTTATAATTTGTGCAAATGGAAGATTGGACTGTGACTTTCCATTGCCCCCTGGTGGAACAATGTGGCAATTTTATGGCCATTCTTACTAGCTAAATTTCACCCTTTAAATATTTGAATCCTAAATCATATGAGTCACAGTTTTATGACCAAAGGCACATGTATCTATATTCTTACTAGCCTACACACTGGAGGATTAAGCTAGAAAAATCCCCTTGTCCCCAATAAAAAAATTATGCATGGCCATTAAGTTATCTATAAAGCATATAAAGCTATTGATCCAGCTCCTTTGGGGGTAAATTCCTCATGTTGTTCTTGTTGTTAGGTGCCATTGAGTTGGCTCCAACTCACAGCAACACTCATAGGGTTTTCCATGGCTGATTGCTTCAGGATTGCTTCATGGTAGTTGTACTAGACCTCAAAGCCTACTTTAGTTTTGATCATTGAAATAAACAAACACTTGAGTCCAGGTTAAAAGTTGTTAGGTACTGTCTATTCAGTATCCAACTCATAGCGACCCTACATATAACAGGGGAAATGCTATTGTCAGTGCTTCTCTGTTGTTCATAGGGTTTTCAATGGTGGATTGATTTTTGGGAGTGGGTTTCTGGGTCAGTCTCCCAAGCCTATAGCACCTGGTGTTCCCAGGCCATCTCCCATCCAAGTACTAACCAGGCCTGACCCTGCTTAGTTTACAAGATCTGATGGGATCGGATGCCACAGGGCTACAGCTGCAGGCTGGTTAAAGGCTATTTTGTTTTAAATCAGTTAACCAATAGTAAATACTTGGAACTATGTCTGGTACAGAGCAAGTGTGATGTAAGTATTAACCATTTTAGTGCTGCAATTTTTACCATGGTGATTAAAAAGCATGGCAAAGAATACACGAGTTATGTACATAAATGGATTGGGTTCTTTGCTGCCTCCCCTATCTCCCTGTACAGGGATGTTTGGTGTTCAGAGAATAAGGATGGCCACATGGGGTGAGTTATCACTGCAAGAGGGCAGCACAGAATGGTGGACTTACTTTTCTCGGACTGCCTAGGAATACATCATGCTAATAATAAAGAGTCTATGCGTCTACCATATAAGGAATTTCTATTTTGTCATGGTTTGTTCTGAACCATATTAAGTGCCTGTGATGAGCTGAGTTATATGGCCTTCCAAATATATGCATTTTCTTATGTATGTAAGAGGATTCCTAAGAAACATGATATGTAACAGAGGTTGCATCCTGTCAGGAAAGTGGATTATTTGGAAAGAGGGGTGGAAGCTGACTTATTTTCTCATGTATTCCCTTTTAAAACATTTCATTTTAGGACCCTGTGCATTTGCTATCTAATCAGTAATAAAATTAAAACTTTTGACAGCTTATTATATGAAGTAAATCAAAACTGCTTCACATGGAGTACATTTTTACATATGGCTGTGAAACAGGATAATATACTACTGGAGTACAAAGGCAGAGGCATAGGGATTCTTACACATGAAATTACCATTAGTACTTGGAATATAAAGAAAAAATTAAATGTAAGTTCTGAACTAAATAAAAATTTGGTGGTCCAGATGGAAGACACTATGGAATGTCCATGGCACATGACAATGGCTGTACCGGGATGCTAGGTTCTACAGATGAAAAAGCCACCCAAGTTGACACACGATCTATGGATATTGGTCTATAAGACAGGTAGAAAGAAGATCTTGATTTTAGGATAATATCCTTACAAAAAGAGTACTCATATTCCATTTTCACATCTTACAGCATGGACTTTTAAAGCCATTTTCCCCAAACAGTAAAATCTGTAATCCTAAAATGTCCACTGTGCTTTCCTCTTCCAAGGACTTCTTACAATACAGAGAGATTGCCTATTAGTGTCAATCACGATAGTATGTTGTTTTTTCATCCAAAGATGCCTGAAGATAGTAAGATGGTAGTGATAACTGTGTATTTTAAAATAAGAACAAAGTGCTTGCTTCAGCAGCACATATACTAAAATTGGAATGATACAGAGAAGATTAGCATGGTCCCTGCACAAGGAAGGTAGGCAAATTTGTGAAGTGTTCTGCATTTTAGAAAAAATCCTACACATAAGTTGACGTATAAAAATACACAATAAAACTTAGCAAAAAAGGGACAATATAAAGAGCAGAAAGGAGGGAGGGAACTAGCAGAGGGAAGTGAAGATTGCAGAAGGGGGGATGGGGAGGAGAACCAATGTAGGGGGATAAAGGGGGAGAGGATAATCTCAATGTAAACAACACAACTTCATGAGTATATTGGAAAAATAGTGGAATATAACCCAAATATGCATTTGAGTTTTACTACATAAGGCTCCATAAACCTTGTAAGTTGATAAAAGTACAATCAAAAGTGATATAATAGTTGCATAATGGAAAAAGCCAATGCTGTATTACTCTGTACCTCACCATCATTTACCAATAAAGGGAGAAAAAATATATATAAGAACAAAGAGAAAAAAACGCAGATTTTGAACATGAGATTTTTATAATCTTGATAAACCATACCAAGTACATAGATGATAGAGTGAGAAATTCCACTTATTATTTTCCCCAATCTAAAAGAAGCTACAGAGTGAGTATCTTGAACTAAGTTATCACTGATGTTCAAAACCACTGTCCACAGCCACTTACTATCAAGTGAAATATAGAAGAATATTTATATAAATGTATTTTCTTAAAAGATGTGTCTCTGACCAAAGCATGGTGGCACATTCCTGCAAACCCAGCAAATTGGGAGGCAGAGGCAGGAATATCACAAGTTCAAGACCAGAGGCAGCCTGCATAACTTAGTTGAGACCATGTCTCAAGACAAAAAGTTTAAAAATGGCCTAGGGGTACAGCTCAGTGGTAGAGCACTAGCAAATCATGTGTGAGGTCTTGGGTTCAACTCTCAGCACTGCCAAAAAAAAAAAAAAAGAAAAGAAAAGAGGAGGAAGTCTGTGATTTGGGAGGGGGGTGAAAAAGTTACTCTGTATCATATTACGTCTACAGCCATATCATACTGGCATCCAATCATGTCTGATCTCAGAAGCTAAGCAGGGTCAGCCTGAATAGTCCTTGAATGGGAATACCAGGTACTGCTGGCTAGGGAGAAGGACCTAGAAGCCCGCTCCTAACACAATCCACCACTGAAAACCCTATGAATAGCAAAGAAGCACTCACAGTAGTGCCAGGCATGGCACAGTATGGGGCAGTGTTGCATTCTGTTGTACACTGGGTCTCTATGAGTTGGACTCCACTCAATGATACCTAACAACAACATACCACATTGGTTGCTTTGAAGAATTTGGTTTCAGAAAGACCCATATATGTATTGAAAAGTAAAGATGTAAAAATGTCACCCTGAAGACGAAGGTGCGCCTGACTCATGCCACGGTATTTTTCAGTTGCATCATATGGTTGTGAAAGCTGGACATTGAACAAGGGAGACAGGAGAAGAATTGATGTTTTGAATTATGGTACTGGAGAAGATTATTGAATATACCATGCACTGCCAAAAGAACCAATGGATCTGTCCTAGAAAAAGTGCAACCTGAGTGCTCATTGGAAGCAAGGATAGCTAGACTGCATCTTACATATTTTGGACATGTAGTCAGGAGGGACCAATCACTGAAGAAAAACATCATGTTTGGGAGAGTGGCAGGTCAACAAAGAAAAGGAAAACCCTCCACCAGATGGATTTACACAGTGTCTGCAACAATGAGCTTAAATATAATAAGACTGTGTGCCTGGCACAGAACTGGGGAGTGTTTTGTTCCATTGTACAAAGGGTCGCTACGAGTTGGAATTGACTTGATGGCACCTAACAACAGCAAGGTCAATAAATACATCAAATATTTCTAATTAGAAGATTTGACTGAACCACAGATCCAGGGGGTCTTATCCAAGGTACCCACTGCAAGTCTAGAATAAGAAAGAGAAAACAAAGAAAGTCAAGTTTAAGCTTTCTGGGAGGTCTGGCCTCTATTTCACCCAAAAATGGTTGGTTTAAACCTGTTGCACTGGAGATACCAAGTATTTATAATTATATTTTTGAACAATAATATACCATTACTTGACAATATCCCCTCACCTTTCCTTAGGAACATGCATTATTAAGTCCAACTTCTCTCATCACATTTCCTAATATTCTCAGAATTAGACACCAATGATTTTAAAAAGTTCCTTATTTATGCATTCCTCATTTGGTCATTGATGACTAATCACTCCTGGCAAGTTAACCATTAAAAACTTGAGAAAACCTTCACCATGCTGTTTAAACACCTTTGTCAAATTGTTTTTTTGGAAAAACTGAGATTTGGACCACACATGGATTTTTTTCTTTTTTCCTTCATCTTAAAACTCATTTTTCTCTCCTTCCAAGGAAACTGACCTCCCAAGGAATCTTCCCCTGACAGATGATGTAGTGTCTTGTGTCACCTTATTAATCTAGATGCAAAGCATTTGTTTTAAATCAGAAAATCTGTGTTCACGCAGGCCACTTGTTATTTAATGTCTCTTTGCAATGTTCGTTATTTCAGGACAATGAACTTACAAGAGGACTAATAAGTTCCATCCTGTTTATATAAGACACACTTTCCCCCCATTTCTACAGGCCATATATAAGAAATTTAATTTTATACATACACCTATATAATACACTTTGCCAAGTCTCCTCAGACAAAATTCTATTTAGCGCTTTCCTCCTTTCCTTCTAGTAGAAAAATTTGAAAATATCATAGTCTGAATTTTGCCTTGAGACTAGTAAAGTTTTTCTGCCAATTCCATAAAAGAGTGAGGTGGAAAACTGTTCTTTCCAATTCATTCCTGTCTTTAATCTTGTAAGGTCTCTGTCTGGCTGCAGTAAAAACATACATCCTCTTCAGGTAAAGGGAAGGTGGAAATTCCAGAATTTGCCATTTTGTTATAATGGTTTCCAGTGTGAGATAATTAATGCCAAAACAAAGTCTCCAGACCTTGTTTTACTCCTACAAATCCACATGCAGAGTCAAGAATACCCCAATTTTCCATTCTGGCAACTCTCTTGTATTTCTAGCCTTGAACTTCTGGGTTTTCAAAGAAGTTTCTTTCTTGCTCCTTTTCCTTCTCAATATGCAGCCAATTCACCTTCAAATTTATTTAAAACTTGGGGTGCAGGTTAGGGGAACAAGGAGGAAAGACTGGCCTCCCGTGTTCTCTGTAGGATTTGCTACTACTTTCCAGTTTTTCACTGGGACCAAATTCCTCGAGGTCTATAACTTTTTTCCCCACCCCTCACAACAGCAGCAGCCCCCTCTACTCTTAGACTTCTCTTTGGGCACCTGAAAGAATAAAGCCTTTGTTCCAAGGTGCATAGGTCTGGTCCACAGCAGTGGTGTGAATGGCATTTTGTGGTTGTTACACACCTGGGGACCAGGTGGGGATGTATCAAAACAAACTAGGAGAGGAGAGTGTGTGACGGACCATTTGCCACACTAGTTAAACGTCTTCTCAAATCTGTTTCCCCTCCTCCAGCTCTTTGGGTGTATTTTTCCTTTCTGTTTGTGTTGGAGCCCAGGTTATCATAGGGTAACACCCACATTGTGCTTTTTATCTTCAGAAATCAAAGTGCAAAGAAAGTTAGAAAGTTCCGCTCAAACTAAATGTGGGGCCAGTGTATTTTTGTAAGTGAGATGCCCCAAGGATTTTGTGGGGCAGAAATGCTCTCCTTTACATCAACCCATGACAGATGATGGTCAATAGTCCTGTGTTTAGGGTTTGTGCCTCAGGCAAGGTGACTCAAGAAAAACTGAAGGTTACCTTGAATATTTTCCTACCTGATGGAAACGGGTAAATGTGTTTCTAGGCTTAATTATCTAAGGCTGGTAGAGGATTCAGGGAAGTTAGAGAAGGTTATCGATACTTCACACTAGTAGAGACCACTTTGGGGCCCCCTTGTAGGCCATGCAACTGCATTGCCACTTAATTAAATCTTCCCCATGGTATCCTGAGGTTCATTATACTCATCTAACAAAATAGGCAATTCAAGCTCAGCAAGAGGAAGGCCACAGATTTGGCTACCTAGAAAAGCTCAAAGGCAGGATCAGAATATAGAGCTTCAGATGTCTGAACTTACTGCTATCCTCATGAGTGATAACCACCTGTGTCCTCTGGGTAGTCATCTAAGGGAAGCCATAAATCATGAGAAGCAAGATGTGGCTGAGTTCTCTATTCTTTGTGATATATCCTCAATGTGTTTTTCAAGTTTGTCTATGGAGAGAAGAGTGAAAGTAAGTCTCGTTTACCTGGCACGATTATTACTGGGCAGTTTAGTGGATAAGAAAGCTGACTTGAGAGACAGACTTCCTGAGTTCACACCAAGTTCTGCCAGTAGTAAATGTATGACTTTCGGAAATTACTTAAATTCTTTGTGCATATTTTCCCTCAAGTGTGAAAATCAGGTGCAATAGTAGCACTTACCTCAAATCAGATAATATATGTAAATACTTAGAATGACTGGCAATACATGCTCAACAAATAAAGGGTAACTGTTATTTTATACAGCTGGTACATTTTATATACCTACAATAATATACATTTTATATCACCATAATTATTTTATAGTAATTAAATTTAAAGTGAGTTGGGATTTAGTTCAGTTGGTAGAGTGCTACTCTGCACTGAGGACCTGGGTTCGATCCCCAGCACCACAAAAACAGGAAAAGGATGTGGTAGTCCACTCTCAAAGCAACCCTAAAACAATCAGCTACTGAAAACACTATGAAGGTTATTAGAGTCGGAGCCAGCATCTAACAAGAACAACAACAACAAATTTAAAGTAGCCTTATGAGGAATGGGTTTACCACAAAGAAGGCAAAGATTTAGATTCTCACCTTTGGTTTGATTTTGCAACTTCCAGGCCAAATGATACTGAGTGAAACACTTGACAACTCTATTTAAGCTACCTCAGGTATAAACTGAAGTCAGAAATTGGGATCTTAGTACTTTCCAAAGTTATGCAACTTAACATGCCCATGATGTATAAAATGTACTATGTTTAGCAAGTATTATTATGCTTTACATTCATATGTTTGCTTAAAAGTCATAAAACATTCCCATTAATGGATGATGACAATGAGATTTAGAGCGATTAAGGCATTTGCCCAATGTCGTAAGTTTCTAAGCAGCATGATGGAATGTGTGTTTGGGTCTGGCTGACTCAGTGTGTTGGCACTAACCATTGTGCTCCCAGTCTGTTCAGCTAGGGACCCATTAACAAGATCCATAACAAGGGTCTCCATTTTACCATCCATGTAAAAGTAAAACCCATTATAAAGAGAAAATAGTAAATCAGTTCTCTATTAGCAACAATGGTTATTTTCACTCCTAAAAAGATTAATAAGTGTGAGAAGCTAAATTTAAATCTACAATTGGCTAGAGATTAAACTAATACAGCTCTGTTTTGGAAGGAAGCTTTTAAAAGGCCAGAACTCAACTTTTCAAGTTAACGGGATTCAAGTTTTCAATGCTTTCCTTTCTCCTTCCCTTTAACTTAATTCAACTTTGTATTTTTCATCTTGTTTTTGGAGTCTTTCCAGGTCACCTCTGTTAAGAAACACAAGGCCCTTGGCACTGAACTTTTGGGAGAGTGCCCACATCTGCCTCTGAATGTCTGCTTGCCTACCTTTGATGCTGAATTCAACACCTAACTTAACAAAGCAGTGCTTGAACAAAAAGCTACTCAGAGCACAATGGGTCCAGCTCACCAATCAGTGGCCTCAATGATAAATATCATGAACAAAAAGGATCTCCCCCAGCACATCCCCAAATAGTTCTCTATTTCAAAACAAGGCTAACCAACTTTCATTTAGGAGAAGAAAAAGCAGGGCTACATTAGAGAGGAAGAAAGGAAAAAATGATGATGACAGCTATGCTGATTCATTGTTTCTTTAAATAACTCTGAAATATTCTAACTGTGTTGGTGTCATGTAGATCCTTCCCAGAGCTAAGGAGGTTTTGTTTCTATGTGTGTATATACTTTCATTTATAATAAGGTTTTCATTTTGACATGATACTCCAATTTAAAATGTGGGATTCTTCTTTGCCTTAGCTCCTTAGAATTGAATATGTCATTCATCATCTTGGTGGTCCCAGGAAAAAGCTCTGGAATCCTCCTGATGGTTTTCAATACTTATGTATCTATCCATATGGTAACAATATTGCCACAATCAAATTTCTGCTACCAAAGACATCAAATAGTTCAACTTCAGCCCCACATCCAGGAATATTTTCTTGTCTCTAAGAAATAAACTTCAATCTCTAAATTATCAGGAGAGAATCAATGTGATATAAGCTAAGGTAATATGATGTACTGAATGTAACCTATTGCTCTGTAAAAAAGCAGTGTCCACTCACATAAAGGGGGAAGGAGGCATAGGTCAGACTAGGACATGTTTCTCTTTCAAACAGGATGACCCCCTCTTGCAAAGCTTGGAAGAACTGAGTCAAAACACCACTGTGGCTGCAAAGCAGGCTGCTGTGTAGCAAGAGTTCTACGCATTTGCCTCTGAACAATAGCTTTCTTATTCTAGGAACCTAAAGAAAGTTCTCAAACAAGGAGGTGTTGCTATTGGAAAATGAATGGAAGTAGGGGAATATGTCAGGGCTTGCCATGTCCCAATGGGTCATCTCCTGTCTAGGGAACTGCAGGCTTTAGGTTGAGCCTTTCAAATAGCATCATGTGATTAGCTCAGTTTGTATAGTGCTGCTCTGCACTCTCTGAGGCCCTGGGTTTGATCTTCAGTGCCTCAAAAATGGGAGAAGGACCTGGCAGCCACTTCTGAAACAATTAGCCATTGAAAACCCTATGAATAGCAGAGAAGCACTGACATAGTGCCAGGCATGGCACAGTGTTGGGAAGTATTTTGTTCTGTTGAACATAGGGTCATTGTGAGTCCATCTCAATGGCATCTAACAACAAGAAGGAACCAACTGGCCTCTGTTATTTCTCTGTCTTTTGGTTACCTAGTTGATGACATTAAAAAAATAGTCTAAAACTCTTTTGGTTTCTGATTTCTCATTCAAAAAGGAGGGAATTGAACTCATCAAAATCTAAGGTCATTTTCACTTCTAAAATTTCCACTGGTACAATTTAATCAAGAAAGATTTCCTCTACATTCCTGGGGCAATAAGTAGGAATGATAGTAGCTTTCACTTCCTAATTGCTCTTCTGTTCCAGATACTATGCTAGAGTTTTCCTTATGCAATGTCTAACTTCCTCAATGACCTCAGAAGTAGCTATATTTCTATTTTACAGATAGGAAAACTCTAACTCACCTAGAGTCACTCAGCTAATACATGGAAAACCTCAGATGAAAACCCAGATTGCCCAGCTCCAAAAGCTCGACTCAAGCTCTTTCATTACCATACAATGCTCACCACCCAACCCTGCTCTGAGGCAGACATTGACAGGGGAATAATAAATCTGACAGGGGCCACATTAGGCCCCCAGGGGGTAGGCAATAAGCAGTGCTCAGGAAGATGAATAACCAAAAGTGAGGATAAACTCATCTCTAATGTAGGGGTAACTAAAGGATTACCTCCTATAAATTTCATATTTATAAACTACTTACACCCATATGTGACAGAGGGTAATCACTACTGATGTGTTTGTTAAATTAAAAGAGATAAGTAAGAACTTCCAAGTAGCAGCAGACTATTGGATGTGTAGTCCAAAGGAGCAGAGGGAGGTACGTGTTGGAGGGGATTAGAAGTGGGGGGATCCAGGAACATGGAAGGACGAGACAGCAACAACATGAGCAAAGTGAGAGGACCAGGCTGATTCCCAGAGTGGGCTCAAGTCTCTGACATCATTACCTGCAATACTTTGGTGGGCATCCTTGTTCCTACCCTTACCACCTGTTTGGGGTAGCAGCTGCCACTTGTGTTCATAGATTCTAGGGGGCGAATGCAGCTCAGCATTGAGTGGTGCCAACAGAATCTGAGATCTATGGAAGTAGCTCCTCTCACCTCTGAGAATCGGGTTCATTCATTCCTAATTTAGGCAATATGCTGTCTGACTTGTGACTCTACAGAGACCTGGATCCAGTAAGGAACTGGAAGTCAGGGTGAAGGTGAAAATGAGAAAAGTACACCACTATCTCTGAATGATGAGAGCAAATCTCCAGGGGCAGGAGGAGGAGTTCCGAGTCACCTAGCCTTTCTTCTTGTCTCTGTCAAAGCCATACTTTGAGTCAGTGGAGGTATGTCCTCCAAGCCTTCAAAACAAGACCTCCAAAGGAGAATTCTGCTTCAATGGTTCCATCAGGACAACTACAGAGCTGCCCAGCATCTCTGCTGAGCTTCCTCCTCATTTCCAGGGCTCTGAACAAAGATCAAGTCTTGGACATCAGTTTTCAAGTGCATGGTACACTTAGGCTTGGCAACTGCGGCTACTGCTGCTTCTACCCTCACCTTGCTCCTGTGCATTGCTAGCTGTGTAGATCCACTATGCCTTCCCCAGGATCTTGCCTTGCTAGTCCCCTATCAATGCTAGTGCTCAACTCTGGGATTCAACAACTCCCCATTCCTTGTCAACCCAAGAACTCTTGACTGATCCCTTCCATGTGGGATGCCAAAGTTTACACTATCATTACTATCAACAAATCTGAATTATGAACCTCACATGTGCATCATGCTCTTAAAAGGCCCCCAATTTAAAAGACACATCTAGACACAGTACATAATAGGTCATTAGAAGTAATTAAAATGGCCAGGCATGGTGGTGCACACCTGGAATCTCAGCACTCGGGAGGCTGAGGCAGGAGGACTGCTGCATAGCAGGACCCTGTCTCAAAAAACTCAAAAATTTAAAATGGTATAAAACAGCAAAAGTCAAGAAAAGTTAGATACTCCTTTGAGTATCTCAAGAGTTTTTATGAGAAGGATGTAGAGAATAAATGAAAAAAAAAGTTATTTGTTGTTGTTAAGTGCCATTGAATCAGGTCCTACTCATAGTCATCCAACGTACAACAGAACAAGAAATTATTAGAGCCTAATAAACCGTACGTGAACAGAAGAACTTTAGTATTTCGGTAAACAAAATCCTAAATTTTGATGATTAAGATAAGTTCCACTCTCATGATAAGGAAAATGGATTCTAGACTGCATAGACACCCTTTAGGATTATTATTCAATGTTTTCTTCAAACAAACTTTTGGGGAAAAGTTGATGATTTAGCACTTGGTACTAAGGATGAAGAAATAAAACTGAACTTCAACAAGAGACATTCTGCAAGACCTCAGGAGAGACTACCACTCAGGAAATGAAGAACTCTGCTTCCCAGGAGAGTAAATGCTACTACTACTACTACTACTACTACTACTACTACTATTTTTAGAACAACAACAACAACAACAACAACAATTAAAGGTTGATCTCAGGCCCTTGTGCATGTTAGGCAAGGGCCTTACCACTGAGCTGTACCCTAGCTGCTTTTTTATTTATTTTGAGACAAGGTCTCACTAAGATGTATGTGTGATCCTCCTACCTCAGCCTCCCTCACGAGAATTATAGGTGTGTGTCATAGCACCCAGTAAGACTATTATATTTTTAAGACACAAAACTGTTTTAGTAATAGGTTGAGCTTGCAGTACTTGCTACAGAGTCAAGGACTCAACTGGTGGAAATTTTTTCAAACATAAATGCACAGGGATCCTGGGTCAGATGAAATGCATCACAGTTTATTACTTCTTCTATGTATGACAAACTCTAAGAAGCTTAATAAGCTCAGATGGTGCTACCTCGTCACTACTGTACAGAGTTTTAAAATAAGTTTTCATCCCCTTATTCTTAAACTGTTTGCTTGTGTAATAGATACTTGAGGAGGTAAAAATCCAGGGGAGGATTTAGAATTGAGAACAATTTTCATTCAATTGCACTGACTACCAATGACACAAATATATTCTCTGGGAGTAATCAATCAGGATTATAAATTCTTTTGGTTTACCAAAGAAGGTTGATTTTAAGCCAAAGTGGCTTCTGCTGGGCTTGTGCTTGTAATTGATACTCACTTCATTGATCACTGCTGGAGTTCAGATTGACAGGCATGAAACCTTAGTTTTAGATATTAACATGTGAAGGAGGGAGAGGGAGGCAGAAGGAAAGTAAAATACAGGTTTAGGATTAGGTTTGAAAAGCGAAAGGAGGACAAAGAATTTGGAAGCTTCTCTAGAGGAGCTAAAACCCACAAGACCTATGAAAACAACCACCTAGCTGATGAGCATATTAAAGAAAAAAATTTTGAAAGATAATATAAAATCATGTATAGCACAATGATAATTACACTCTCTTCCATTAAACTCAAAGTGTAGCTTGTTGTGGTTTGATACACCAATGCTGGCTTGCAGAGAGAAGCAGAGAGATCAGAAGCTTGGAATGGAAACTACCTTGAGTCCAGATCCTTTTAAACTCAGGATACTGAGAGAAGTGATGTTCAGATGATACTGGCTATCACACTGAGGGTGGAAAATACTGAAATGAAACAGCCCCCTTTCTTACCCTCTGTCTTTCTCAGTCCAGAACTTTTCTATGAAAAGGCTAGAGAAAATTTTAAGTAAGATTTTAGTTGCACTCATGGCTGCCTTGATGATCTGAATTGATTCAAAACATTTGTTTTTCATGGCATGGGTCATTTTGACTTTGGGGAAGATCCTGAAGTCCCATGGTGCCAGATCCAGTGAATAGGTACATGAAGCCACACTGTAATGTTTTTATTTGACAGAAATTGCTGTACCAGAAGCAATGTGTAACATGCAATGTTGTCATGATAGAAGATGAAACTAAAGACAACCATGAAAGAGGACTTCCAGAGGGACTTCAGAAAGTGGCAAGAATGATAGGGTAAGTGTGTTCAAAGGCAGGGGGAGTATTTTGAGAGGGATTAGTGGCAATGTATCTTTTGTTGTTGTTGTTGTTAGGTGTCGTCGAGTTGAGTCCGACACATAGCGACCCTATGTACAGCAGATGGAAACACTTGCCGATTCTGTGCCAGGCAAACAATCTTATTTATGTTTAAGCCCATTGTTGCAGACACTCTGTCAATCCATCTGGTGGAGGGTTTTCCTCTTTTGCGTCGACCTGCCACTCTCGCAAACATGATGTCCTTCTCCAGGGATTGTTCTCTCCTGACTACATGTCCAAAATATGTAAGACGCAATTTGGTCATTATTGCTTCCAAGGAGCACTCTGGTTGTACTTCTTCTAGGACAGATTTGTTGGTTCTTTTGGCAATCCATGGTATGTTCGATAGACGTCTCCAGCACCACAATTCAAAAGCATCAATTCTTTTTCTGTCTCTCTTGTTCAAATTCCAGCTTTCACAACCATATGATCACTGAAAATACCATGGCATGAGTCAGACGCACTTTCGTCTTCAATGTGACATCTTTGCTTTTCAATACTCTAAAGAGATCTTTTGCCACAGCTTTTCCTAGAGCAATGCGTCTTTTGATTTCTGGACTGCTGCTTCCACGGGTGTTGATTATAGAGCCAAGCAAAGCAAAATCTTGGACAACCTCAATCTTTTCTCCATTTAATGTGAAGTTGCGTGCTGACCCAGTCGTAAGGATTTTTGTTTTGTTGATGTTTAGTCATAACCCATATTGAAGGCTATGATCTTTGATCTTCATCAGTAAATGTTTTAAATCCTCTTCGTTTTCAGCAAGCAAAGTGGTGTCATCTGCATAATGCAGGTTGTTAATGAGTCTTCCTCCAATCTTGATGACACGTTCTTCCTCATAAAATCCAGCTTCTCGGATTATTTGCTCAGCATATAAATTGAAGAGATAGGGTGAAAGTATACAGCCCTGACGCACACCTTTCTCAACTTTAAACCACTCAGCGTTTCCTTGTTCTATTCGAACAACTGCCTCCTGGTTCATGTACAGATTTCTCATGAACAGCACAATTAGGTGTTCTGGTATTCCCATTTTCCGAAGTGTTATCCATAATTTGTTATGATCCACACAATCAAATGCTTTTGCGTAGTCAATAAAATATAGATAGACATCTTTTTGATATTCTCTGCTTTCAGCTAATATCCACCTGACATCAGCAATGATGTCCCTAGTTCCCCACCCTTTTCTGAATTCTGCTTGATTTTCCGGTAATTCCCTGTCTATATACTGCTGTAGTCGCTTCTGAATGATCTTTAGTAGAATTTTGCTTGTGTGTGATATTAATGATATTGTCCGATAGTTTGCACATTCAGTTGGATCCCCTTTTTTGGGAATAGGCACAAATATGGATCTTTTCCATTCAGTTGGCCAAGTAGCTGTTTTCCAAATCTGTTGGCATAAACATGTTAACACCTCCAGTGCTGCATCTGTTTGTTGAAACATCTCTATTGGTATCCCATCAATTCCTGGAGCCTTGTGTTTCCCCAGTTCTTTCAAGGCAGCTTCCACTTTGTCCTTCAACACCATTGGTTCCTCTTCATATGCAACCTCTTGGAATGGTTGGTCATCTACCAATTCTTTCTTGTATAATGACTCTGTGTATTCTTCCCATCTTCTTTTGATGTTTCCTGCATCATTTAATATTTTCCCTGTAGAATCTTTCACTACTGCCACTCGAGGCTT
>VMDO01019904.1:0-38650 GCA_007922755.1 Pedetes capensis
TATGTGGACAGTGAATGGATGGATAGGATCATCTGAATAATTTAAAGGGCTGGAATTACCTATTTTCATGTTTTTCAACATGCCCCGCCCCTTTGATTATGAAATAACACATACCCGGATCTATATTCCAGAAAAGCCTACCTTTATCACCATGATACTTCAAACATTTGAACATCGTGCAGAATATTTACTCCAAATCACTGAGACCCTATTCACTAAATATAGTTCTCACAGGCCTTATTCTAAACATGATGTTATGTCAGTTCAAGTCTAAAGATTTCATACCTGGGTTTCTCCTCTGTGTCGTGAAGTGAACGTTGCCAGCTACCTTGTACCAGCATTATAAACAACCCAGCCACAAGGTAAATATTCTTCATTTTTGCTGCCTGTCAGAACACATAGAGAAGGAAAGAGAGGACAGGCAACCATATTTAAACATGTCAGGCTAAGAGAGTTTGATTTTGACTAGGTAAATATTATAAAAAGAAAGAAAATGCTAATCCTATCAATTTTATTCTGATTACAGTTCAAACCTAATTTCAAATAGCAGCTTATACTTTCCCCAGATATTTTTAGAGGCAAACACACACACACACACACACACACACACACAAAGATGTGTTCCACTATTAAGCTTTTTCATTAATGTAGGACACTTCTGTTAATGATTAAAAGGCTCATTTCCAGATTTGAAATAAAAAGTGTCCACAATAAACATTTAAAATACGCACTGTGGATGATATACTACATATGGTTAGCCTGAATGGCACCTTATCCATAATGCCACCCCTTCACTATCAGTCTGGCTTTCAATTAATAGTCCTTCACTTCCAAGCATTTACATTATACTGCATTTCAACCATCTTAAAGCAGCCTCAGGCTACAACTTGGCATACCAGCTGTCGGTTCAGATGTATTATTCATTTATATTTTAAATAGTGTAACTTGGTCTAGACTTTGTAATTATAAAGCGGCCAACAGATTTGAGGTATTTTAGGGTGCTTTGACCTGTTCTAAATTAAAGGGAAAAATCATTTTTAAAGACAAGCAATTTGCAACAAGAACTAATGTTTCTGGCAACTAAGAAATTAGAAATTAGTGTCATAAAGAAAATTAGTGCTTGGTTCTGAAGTATCAGAAGTCACCAGGTTGTTTTGTAATTGGACTTAGTCCAGGACATGACATTTCTTGTGAGTGACAATGTAGACCTAGCTGCAAGATACACTTGACTTCTTGTCCTTATATCACAAGCAGATACCCTGTGAAGCCATAGGATAGCAAGGCTGCACAGATGGGGACAGAGACCAAGATGAATGTGGGCCAGAATATTCCTATAGAGCAAGCTCCTCTATTTGCAGAGTTGAAACCTCAAGTCCACTATTTATCCTGGACTTCTCTCTGCTACTTTCAAACTCAATCATGTTTTCTTTCTTTTCTTTTTTTAATAGAAAAGGGGATTTCAATCCAAGTTTCATTATGTTTAATCATAAATAATTTGAGTGAGTATTTTTAACAGATGACATTTGGTTTGGAATAAGGATTTTACAAATATTATCATTTTAAACTATCAATCTTTTCTTTAACACCCAGTCATATTTACTATCTCTAGCACTAAAACACAGAAACTGTAATACCTGCAGTGATAACTTTTTTCTTTGAAATATTAAGCCCTTATTGGTCAAGTGGCCCATTAAACCAGGTAACATAATAGAAATTATACATTTACCCTTCTTATTCTTCAACATTACATGAATAACTTGTCATTTTTCTATATCTTAGATCAGTTGGAAAATTGTAGAAACCCAACCATATATTTAGGTAGTGTCTTCTGATTATAAATCTCAAGTATAATATCTTTTAGGGATATTTAAAAGTTAAAGCAAGCATTTGTCTTTAGAATTATAACATTATCAGATAGTTTTATAAAAGATTGGAAACTGTCAACTTAGTCCTAAATAATTCCTTCTACCCAAATTCCCTAGAAACATTGCAATCTCTTCTACTGTGTTATATTGGGGCAGATTTAGACCAGGTGGTATTCTGAACTGTGAGTGCTGACAGAAGAAGAAACAACCATAAAGATGGGTGTTCAAAGTTCTCTAATACAATCAAATGAGTTCTACTGAAAGAACTGACTTTTAAAATCTCATTTATTCATTTTGAAAGTTAATAAAATTTTGAAAAAATTATAAGGATTATTTTTATCATTTCAATACCATTCCTGAGAAAGTAAATATGTTACTTTTAGTATAAAAATTTTATTCAATAAGAAAAACGTTTCCAATTTATTTCCCCCTTTTGAAGTAGCCTAAGGAGAGGGAACATGCTGCAAAAACCACAAATTTCTGCTTAGATTTCAAAGGAGAATATGGTAACAATAGTATTCTTTGCATAGGAAGTCTTCCAGGAAGATTAATCTTAGACTTAGGAAAGAGTGCATTATATTATATCACTAAATATATTGATGTGATAGGCCACATAAATACTTTTAGAACTGGTAAACTCATTTCATAATGGGTTCCTAACATAATTGAAAAATATTAATCATTTATTCTTTGGCCTGCAGCTGTAGCCCTGTGGCATCCGATCCCGTCAGATCTCGGAAGCTAAGCAGGGTTGGGCCTGGTTAGTACCTGGATGGGAGACCGCCTGGGAACACCAGAAGCTGTAGGCTTGGGAGAAGGACCTGGAAACCCCCTCCCAAAAAAATCAGTCTGCCATTGAAAACCCTATGAACATCAGAGAAGCACTGACAATAGTGTTTCCCCTGTTGTACAGAGGGTCGCTATGAGTCGGATACCGACTCCACGGCACCTAACAACAATCATTTATTCTTTGAGGATATTTGTATAATTGTTCTGTGTCTTTAAGAGCTTAAATAGGCACTTAAGAACATCTGAATTTCTTTTTAAAGATATGTACTAAAACTTTATTCCAGGGTGTAGTGACATTAGATTTTATTTATAACTATTGGTCCTTGATGCATGTTAAATAATTATTAATTTATGATTTTGCTCAGATCCCTAATAACCAACAATGCTTATTCTCCACACCAAGTATGCTATGTCTTATTTACAATGAGCTCATTTCATGCACTTGATTTTCTTATAGACTTATCAGAAATTTGAATATTTGAAAGATGGTATTGAATATGCTATTTTGGAAAACCAGAGGTTTTAATTGATAAAGAACTGTTATTATAGCCTTGATAATGGAAACATTTCTGCTGAATTTAAAAGGCGCCTTCTGCTCAAAGTCGTATGCACATCTATCAAATTGGGGTAAAAATACTTTTTCATCATGTTCCTACTTATTTGAACATGCAGTTCTCATAACAGTGCAGTCTTGTAACAAGTGCATTGATCAGAATCTTTGTTTTTCTATCTTGTATCTTTGCATCGAATTGCTTCTTGTGTCACTTTGCGTATTCACTATGCTAAAGTAGGTATAAGTATATTTGGTATCTTTCATCTCATTTCTGCCATGTATATTATTATTGATAAAGTAAAAAGTGAAAGAACATTAGTTTAATTCATATTACTTAATAAAACTTAAATGTACCCAAAATAGGCTTTACAGTTTTACAATCATCCAGTGTTAATCTTACCTTCTGATACTGTGGCGTGGAGCAGAGCAGGTGTAGAGAGAGAGAGCCCTCTTTGGAACTTTGGATGTGCTCTGTGCCCTGAGCTCTGCACTTCTGCACCACAGCGCTCTGCTTTTATATACTCTCTAGCTCTATTTAGCCTCCCAGATATTACGCTGACAATATAAATTTCTCATCTGTAAATAATGACTTTTTGTTACAAATGATTTCACTTGCTCACTCATTTTGCTCATCTGCATTCTATGCTTATATTGGGTGAGACCTCAGAGACCCAGAAATGTTTTATTTACTCTTTTGACTTTTTTTTTTTTTGGGTTGGAAATGGAAAGAGCAGTTTGAAAATTCATCTTCCAACATCAGTCAGGCATGAAAATCACATAAGTTCTCTGAAGTGAACTTTGATGTTGGATGAGTATGTCCTTATTTGAGGGTCTTACAAGTCCCTTAGTTTGCTATTTAGCCATGATGAACTTACCTGAATAATCATTCATTCATCTAAACAAATAACAAATCATTCATTCAATAAATACTGACTAAGAATTCACTCATTCACATTACATGGAATTAATTTGTACTATTCCTGTGAAATAGAGTGTACCATGTTGCTGTTGTTGTTAGGTGCCTTATAGTCGGGTCTGACTCATAGTGACCCCACTATAGTTTGAACTATTTCTGGGAAAAGAATGTCAATTAAGGCCTAATATGTCTTGCTTTAAGAAATTGGATTCAGAAAAAGAGGATAAAGCAAAATGAGGATGAAACATCCAAGACAGGTGGTTCTAGTAAGACAGAGTCTAGTATTTCTGGTTTCTTTATCCTGTGTTTAAAGTTTAACTTTACAAAGAAGAGAGCAGGACCCTAAATTATGAGAGAATGTGCTGGGACGAACACCATTGAGGTGAGAGGCATATTGTCAAATTTTCTAACCTTTGTGACTTGCCATATAGGCCCTTAATCACCCATAAAACTTAGAAGACATGATTCACTTTAAAGAAATAGAAAAATGGAAAATGATCTGAACAGCATGAGAAGTCCTGTCAGCATTAGATTCACTTTTGCTGCTATCATCAAGAAGTGTGACCTTGGTCAAATCACATAGTCTCTACATGCCTCTGCTAAAAATGAGAGGGGTGGTTAATGTCCCTTTAAAAATGGAAATTCTACCCCACATAATAAAGTAATCACCACATTTCCTAAATTAGATCCCAATATTGTAATATAATCAACTTTGTGGTGTCTGATGACTTGAAGTAGATTACTGACGCAACTGGAGAAATATAACAAATGAATTTAACTTTTCAATGTGTGCATTAGACCAACTGTTGGATGTAGATCTGCATAAGGGACATAGCTATCAGCTACTATGTCAAATTGGGAAAACTCACTAAGGGTTTTTGTGCTACTGATTATGGATGGCATAAAGCCTTGCTATTTAGAATGAAGTCCAAGGACCAGCATCACCTGGGAGTTTGCTGCAAATGCAGAATCTCATGTCCCAGCCCAGATTTACAGAATCATAATCTGCTTCTTAACAAGTTCCCCAGGACATTCATTTACATATTAAAGGTTGAGAAGTACAGCTGTATAAAATATCCATCTCTCTTCACTTCCTCTGTGGTGCTGCTGGTGTCTTGATCTGAGCACTACTTCTTGGCAGTACCAGCAGAGGGGGTGAAAGAGCAGAGAAAGGTGTCAAACCTAAGGTCCATCTGAAGTAACACAAATGTGATAATGGCTTCAATGTGTGGATTGGTTTAAAATATTAAATTGTCCTCTCTGACTGCAACCTTCAGGAGAATAATAGCTTGTTTTTATTAAATGTTTTTGGCAGATTCAGTTCTATTCAGTTTCTTTGAGTCCTTCCTTCCTTTTTCCCCTCCTTCCTTCCTTTCCTTCTTCTTTCCTTCCTTCCTTCCTTCCTTCCTTTCTTCCTTCCCTCCCTCCTTCCTTCCTTCTTTCCTTTCTTTCTTCCTTCATTTCTTCCTTCCGTCTTTCCTTCCTTCTATCCTTCCTTACTTCCCTCCTTTCTTCTTCCCACCTACCCTTTCTCCTTCCTTTTCAGATACTACCTGTTTGTGGTATAACCCTAACTAGGGAGCTCTTCAGCTAGTATATATAAAGCCTTCACACAGTACCAGCATCTCAGTAAATATCCTGTCCTAGTATTTCACATCAGAAAGATGTCTATCTATGTTTTATTGACTATGCAAAGGCATTTTGACAGTGTGGATCATAAGAAATAATGGATAATACTTTGAAAAACGGGAATACTAGAGTACCTAATTGTACTCATGAACAATCTGTACGTGAACCAGGAGGTAGTTGTTCAAATAGAACAAGGAAGCACTGCCTGCTTTAAAGTTGAGAAAGGTGTACGTCAGGGCTGCATACTTTCACCATATCTCTTCAATTTATATGCTGAGCAAATAATCTGAGAAGTTGGATATTATGAGGAAGAACCCGGCATCAGGATTGGAGGAAGACTCATTAACAACCTGCGTTATGCAGATGATAACAACTCTGCTTGCTGAAAGTGAAGAGGATTTAAAATATTTACTGATGAAAATCAAAGAACATAGCCTTTGGTATGGATTGTGACTCAACATCAACAAAACAAAAATATTTACAACTGGGTCAGTATGTAACTTTACAATAAATGGAGAAAAGATTGAGATTGTCCATGATTTTGCTTTACTCGGTTCTACAATCAACATCCATGGAAGCAGCAGTCAAGAAATCAAAAGACGCATTGCTTTGGGAAAGATGTGGCAAAAGTTCTCTTTAGAGTATGAAAATGTAAAGGTGTCACATTGAAGACGAAGGTGAACCTGGCTCATGCCATGTTATTTTCAGTCACATCATATTGTTGTGAAAGCTGAGCACTGAACAAGGAAGACAGGAGAATTGATACTTTTGAATTATGGTTCTAGAGATGATTGAATATACCATGGACTGCCAAAAAGAACCAACAGATCTCTCCTAGAAGAAGTGCAACCAGAGTGCTCCTTGGAAGCAAGGGTGGCTAGACTGCATCTTACATATTTTGGACATGTAGTCAGGAGAGACCAATCCCTGGAGACAGATACCATGTTTGGGAGAGTGGCAGGTCAACGCAAAAGAGGGAAACCCTCCACCAGATGGATTGACAGAGTGTCAGCAACAATGGGTTTAAACATAAATAAGATTATGTGCCTGGCACAGAATAGAGAAGTGTTTCGTTCCACTGTACATAGGGTTGCTATGAGTCTGATTCAACTTAAAGGCACCTAACAACAACAACAACAACAATGATATTTCACTACAAAATGCTTCCCTTCCCTCCACCCTAATTGTTTTCTATTAGACTTTTAGAATTATCTACCCAAACTTCTTTCAGGACATTTCCTCTAATTTTGTCTCCAACCCACCAATGCTGATTCCTGGGGTCCCAACACCATGATGATGATATAAGCATTCTGAAAATACAAAAACACTAAGAACCTGGTCTCCTCCCTAAGAGGGGCAGGTCAACTTTTTAATGGGCACTGTACTGTTAGAAATTAAGACAAATGTCAAGGTCAGTTTAGGTACAGATCTTAACATCTGTTTCCACATGGCCTTCAATTCCCATCTTGGCAGTTGTTCAGTTATTTAGATGTGATGCAAGAAAAGCAATATCCCTATATTTCTATGACTAGTGTTCAACCCCCCAAGTGTCTGTCAGTTTGTTGTACTGAAAGCTATGCCACTGGTAGTTCAGAGGCCAACAAGGCCACCCATGATGGACAGGTTTTAGCTGAGCTTCCAGACTAAGACTAGGGAGAAGGACCTGACAGCCCACTCCCAAAACAATTAACCATTGGAAACCCTATCAATAGCAGAGGAACACTGTCAGATATAGTGCCAGAAAATGAGCCCCTTGGGTTGGAAGGCACTCAAAGAAACCCTATGAATAGCAGAGAAACACTGTCAGATATTGTTGTTGTTGTTATGTGCTATTGAGTTGGGTCCACTTCATAGCGACCCTCATAGGGTTTTTAAATGTCTGATTATTTGGGGATTGCTTCAGGAGTGGATTGCCATATCCTTCTCCCATTTTTGTGGTACTAGGGATTGAACCCTTGTCCTCAGAGAGTGCAGAGCAGCACTCTACCAACTGAGCTAAACCCAGACCATGTCAAATATAGTGGCAGAAAAGTGAGCCTGCAAGGCTGGCAGGCATTCAAGAAACAACTGGGGAAGAGTTGCCTCCTCAAAGAAGAGATGACCTTAATGATGGGAATGAAGTAAAGCCCCTGGGACATCCTTTTGCTGATGTGGCACAACTCAAAATGAGAAGAAATATAGTGGCTGCAACAATGGGCTCAAGCATAAAATGATCATGTGCATGGCACAGTGTTGGATAGTGTTTCATCCTATCTTACTTAGAGTAGTTATGAGTTAGATCTGACTCAATAGCACCCAAAAACAACAGTGTTAAAAAGTTCTGGTAGGTGTTGCCTAGAATTCTTCCATTGTGGGACAATATCCCTGGTTACTATAAGCACCCCAATGGCTGTGATATGACTTCCTGAAAGATCAAGTTGATTTGATGTAAGTAATATAAAACATTATGATATAGAATGGAATGAAAAAGTTTGCATAAATATTTAAGATAAAGTGTTTGTTCAAAGATTTGTGAGTGTGTGTGTTCTTTATGATACTTAGGACCAAGGATAGCTTCCATGGGTTTATAATTTGTGTAGCTACATGAGGCCATAAGCTTAGAAGGGCTTTGTGCTTGCTTTAATGCTCTGTTATTACTATCTTGAAATCCTTAATCATTTTTCATAAGGCTCCACATTTTTATTTTATACTTGTTATGTAGCTAGTCCCAGTTAGGACATCACCTCACAAAATCATAGGATGTGCAGTTGTTGTACATTTATTTGATGCTGGTGTTTACGATACTTAGGATAAAATGTTTGACAAAGATACAGGTTCACAGTGCACTCTGGTGGCAAGTCCATGGGAAAAGAGAACTGTCATACATTGCTGGTGGGAGTACAAAGTATTACAACCCCTTTGGAAGGCAATTTGCTATTATTTATCAAAGTTACCAAATACCTATAGTTCTTGTCTTGGTAGCACTAGTTACAAATTTTATATTATATATACTCCTACATGTATATGTAATGACGTACCTATAAGACTCTTTGTTGTAGTATTATGTGTAATAGTAACAGATTAGCAATTTACAAAAGAAAGATGAGTAAACTATTCTTCAATGTAGAAAGACTCCAAGATATATTGTTATTTGAAGAAACAGAGGTGCTGAGTGGATGTAGGGTATAGTACCTTATAGGTTAGACAGGAGAAGAGCACATATGTATTTATCTACTCAGACTTGCATTGAAATTCGATGAATACACAAGAAACTGATGAAAGTGGTTACCTGTAGACACAATGAGGAGCAGCAAGGTAGACAGGAAAAGGCTGCAAAAAATACATCTCAGTATACATCTGTTACGCTGTCAGATTTTTTGACTATTTGATTGAAATACCTATTCAAAACAAAACACAATTTAAGAAGGAATGACAGTACAATCAACTTTAGAAAAAGACTCCATAGTAGAGCCAAGTATACAATTACTCTTTGACCTAGCAAATCCATGCCTAGCTATTTCATCCAAAAGAAATGAAAATATGTGGTTACAAAAAGACTTGTACAAAAGTGTCCAAGGAAGTTTTATTTATACTAATTAAAAACTGGAAACAATTAAACTAACCATTAACAAGAAAAAGAATAAGTCAATTGTGACATGGAACTCATGTCATTTAACAGTACTCAGAAAACAACAAAAACAAACCAACAATGGATAGCCACACGAAGGCAGATGAATTGCACAGACATTATGCTTCGTAAAAGAAATCATAAACACAAAAACTAATGCATACTATTTGAATCCAGTTACAGAAGTTCAAGAAGAAGCAAAACTAAGGTTTTAATAAGCCTCAGAACTGTAGTTGTTTCTTGGAAGAAGATAGAATTGCCTGGAAGGGAACTTTCTAGTTAGATGGAAATATTCTGTATAGTGATAAGGGTGCGAGCTACCAGACTTATCCACCTGTCAAAACAGTGAAGCTAATATTTGTAATTTCAATTTTCTGTAAATTTTACATAAAATAATACAATAGTTTAAAAAGGGAATATTTGGTGTGTAAGTATAGATAATGCAAGCCGGGCAGGTTATTGACAGTTGTCTAAATTGGCTGATAAGTAACAAGGTTTATAATGTGAATCTACTTACTTGATATATGCTTTAAATTTTCCATACTGAAATGTTCAAATGAAAACATAATGAAATGAGTATGGGGATGGGATATTTCCACCAATTAATCAGTCATCATTTGGGGAGTTAAGAATTTTACCATTCAGTCACTAAGAAGCAGGAAGGTAAAGTAAGGAAAGTTCAAAGACACATGACTGCAACAGAGCTCAGAGGCAAAATGATAGCACAGGACAGGGATTAGGTAATGGGAAAACAATTGCTGTGGCAGTGGAGAGGTGAGCCACCATTCAGAGATAATGGGATCACGACTGCTGCTCCCTTCTCTTCAGTATTATTCCAGGTCTGTCACTGGCTACCACTCTGTTAGGGAAACTTCATTAGTGACCAGCATGCTGTCCTGATGCACTTTGGTCCATTTTTTATTCTTGGAAGTAACTGCAATATGCTATGCTGTTTTTACGTTCTTCTCCATGAGATTTTTTCTGGAAATAGTTGTAAACCTTCAAAAGATTTAAAAAATGATTTTGAAAATAATTATGTATAGCATTTGCAGGAAATATATACATCAAATGAAGATTTGTTTTTTGTTGTTATTGTTTTTATCTTTTTAGCTTTGAAGATAAAAACTTGAGGGTCATTAATAACCTTTGAAAATTCAAAAATTGAGTACATAGAATATAATAATCAAATGCCCTTCATACCTCTCTGAGTAACTCAATGGGCTCAGGGATGCAAGGGCAATAAAGAACTTCCAGGGAGAAGTTCTGAGTTTGCCAGAGTATGTGAGAAATACACTTCCAGAGAGATATTTAGGAATCAGTTCATGACCCATCCATCTGGAATGCTTCTGAGGAAGCATACTGGGGGAAGGGAGATTTTGTAATAAGATCAATGGACAGTCTTCCTGCCCTGAGGCTCTGAGACCCTGCAGACAGCTCGCTTACAAGTCTGTGCAGGGGACCGTGTGGCATCATGGCTTTGCATTCGTTGATTTTTATCTTTTGCAAGATCCCTGGTATAATGAGATGTTTAAAATTGTTCTAAGTTTCAGTTATTTTTATTCCTAAAGGGAACAAGAAAGAGAAAGAAAACAAAATCACATTTGTACAAAAGAATCTTATCTCATAATTTATAAGCAGAATATATATTTATATGTATAAATACATATATATCATTGAATACATGTGTTATGCTACTATTTTTTGCATATTGTAGCTATAAAAAACAAACCATATGTCATTACATTTATCCAACCTCTTGCTCATCTGGAAAGACTTTTTTTTTTAAAGCTTCTAAGAGTCTTTAATGTGAACCAATTAAAACATTGCAATTTTCAAAGTCTTCTCTAAAAGAAAGTAACTTTAGCCATTAGAAAATTTAGAATTTAAAATCTGGATACTTAAAAAATGCAGAAAATG
The DNA here is from genome assembly GCA_007922755.1 of Pedetes capensis. Taxonomy (NCBI): domain Eukaryota; kingdom Metazoa; phylum Chordata; class Mammalia; order Rodentia; family Pedetidae; genus Pedetes; species Pedetes capensis. The sequence continues at coordinate 11,277 of VMDO01019904.1, forward strand.
TAAAATGGAGTTATAATCATTTTTTCCCTATTCATTATGTCTTGTAACCAGCCTTGCCCCCTGCCTAAAACTTGTTCAGTACTGCCAACTCATTTAATTAGATGTATTGTGAAGATATGCCCAGTTTCCTGGTAATATTGAAATGATGTAACCATGGAGGATAATTTATAAAGCCTTCTGAGCTATTACCTATTTTTAAGCTGAGCTTTATTTAATTTATTATAATTTATTGTTTGATTTTTTTATGGTACTGGGGGTTGAACGTAGGGCCTTGCCTTGCGCATACTTGGCAAGTACTGTACCACTGCGTGGCAACCCCAGCCTCCTCTTTATTTTTCAGTCTGATACGGTCTCACTAAATTGCTTAGGCTGCCTCTGGCTTTGAATTTATGATCTTCCTGCCTTAGTCTCCTGTGTTAGTTGGATTAGAGGCATGTTCCAATCCACTCCCAAAGCAGTCCTGAAACAATCAGTTACTGAAAACCCTCTGAGGGTTGCTGTGAGTCAAATCTGACTCGAAGACACCTAACAACAACAACAGCTCTTGCTTAATTATTTTATCCTTCAAACCTAGAAAATGACTTTCTACATTTTGTTTTTTTAATAAATTACCAAGGTAATTTATTTCTGCATTTAGGATCACTTCTATAGCCAGAACTCCTCTACACTGTGTTCTAATGCTGAGTATTTCTTGCTAAAAAGCAAATCCCTTCTTTCTTGCCATGTTATCAGAGGACATAAAGATTGACTTTTCACTATTACTTTAATGAAAATCCTTTTCAGAGAGCACAATGGAGTACTAACTACTGTAAACTCTTTCTAAGGCAGAAGAAAGGTATTCTTCCTTTTTCATATATCTGGCCCATGATCACCAGGATCATTTTCTATAAGCCTGATCAACAAACCTCTAAACCATGGGTATTATACCCCTTTTTGCAGCCTTTTCCTCACAACTACTAGTCATAATCCATACCAAAAGGCTTTGATGCAGCGAATATCTTATTATTTGGTTTTACTTATTAAGCACCATTTGCACCTAATGTTTTTATTGTTTTATTTATTTGTTTATCATTTTATTGTTTTATTTATTTAGAACATGTGTACTAAATAGATGTATCACTTAGAACAGTTGTCACTGAAGCAAAGAATTAAATAAAAATTATAAATTCAGAGCTATATTTGACTAAACACCTTGGTGGAAAACACAATAGTCATTCATCCCAGTGGTTAGCACAAAACATCAACCAGCAGATTAGTTTTGTTTTGTTTTGTTTTTTCAGTTTTCACCTCAGTTCATAAGTAGACCTAACTGTAGGCCACCAATTTTTAAAATAGTAGTAATTGGTTTTCTTGCAGTACTAAGGGGCTGAATTCAGGGCCTCGTGCATACTTTGCAAGTGCCCTGCCACTGAGCTGCACCCCTAAACCCTTTTTCATTTTTCCGTCTTGAGGTAGTTTCTCTCCAAGTTATGTGGGCTGCCTCTGATCTTGAACTTGCTATCCTCCTGCCTCTGCCTCTTGAGTTGCTGGGATAACAGGCATGTGCCACTGTGCCCAGCCAAATAGTAATAATTTTGATAGAGTAGAAAACATTTTGATTGTCTAAGACCAGAATTTATTTATTATTTATTTTATTTCACAATTCAGAGATGAAAAGCTCCCTAAGGATAAAAATAGCTACCATTTACTCCAAGCAAAATTTCCTAAGCTCCTCAGAATCTGCTCTGACTGCTGTCTAAATCCATTTACAGCTGCCAGATAGCTTAGAGAGCAAGACATATAAATACTAAATAACTGGCAACTAGGGTATCTTTTAGTTTAGTTTCTTAAAGTGTATGATTCAGTTGTTTTTAGTATATTTCCAAATGCTACTAATTCCAGAAATTTTTTATCAATTCCAGAAGAAACTCTGTATCTGTTGCTCTCTCCTTTGTCCACTTTCCTAGCTCTTGACAACCACCAATCTATATACTCTCTCTGTATACATTTGCCTATTCTGCACGTGTTATATAAATTGAATCACTAAATATGTAGCCTTTTATGTCTGATATCTTTTATTTATTATATTATTTTCAAGATCCATCCATGTCGTATCAGGAACTAGTACTTCATTGTTCTATATGGCTGAATACTATTCCATTGTATGCATGTATCATATTTTGTTTATCCACTTATCAGCTGTTGGGGACTTAGGTTGTTTCCATTTCTGGCTAGATGCTACCATGAACATTTGTCTACAAGTGTTTTTCTGGATATATATTTTATTCCCTTGTATAAATACCTAAAAGCAGAATTGCTAGGTTATATGATAACTATATATTTACTTTCTGGGAAACTGCCAACCCCTTTTCAAAGTGACAGCAGAGATTTCATTTTTTAGGAAGTAGGGCCATGGGTTTTGGACATATTGCACTATTGATTTTTCATTCTTCAAGAGCTGCAGATTTCACAGAGAGCATTAAGAGTATAAGAATCCAAGGATGGGCAGGTCTGGGCAACAAGGAGGGCCCATCCTCTGGACTGACATGAAGACAGAGTGACAGGATGAGGCAGGGTGTTTGAGGAAGACTCTTTAAAAGAGCTGTTTTGCTGAATGCAGCTAAACAGGAAGCTGGAAGACCAGAAGACAGGAGTCAGAGAAGGGAGTTTCAGCTATTTAAGAGTTCTAAGCAGGGAGAAGGATGAGGCAAGTCACTCCCAAGGCAATCCCGAAACAAGCAGCCATTGAAAACCCTGTGAGGGTCACTATGAGTTGGACACAACTCAATGGCACCTGACAACAACAACAAAGCATTTTGAGTGCACACAGCGTATAAGATAGGGATCTAGACTGATTGAGGAAGGTGAATCTTATAGGTTTTCTCTGCTTTGAATAGAGGTATGGTAGTATGAGTGGCAACTAATTAAATAAATAAAACTTACATTTTAATTTTTTCTTGAGTTGAAAATGACAATATTGCCTTTTATAGGCAATGAAAGTGAATCCAAATAGATATTTCTAAAGCACTAAAAAACCTGTTTTCCTGGACTATACTATTATCTTACGCTAGAAGCTCAAGTATATTGATTCTAGAAATGATGCAATAATTCTTACAGATTACTTATGCTGAAGTTTACTACAATTGAAAATTTTAAAAATATTTTAGAAAACTATTTGATGAAATTTACATAACAAAAATCTATCCTTTAAAGTGAACATCCAGTGGCATTTATTATATGCACAATATTATGTAACCAATACCTCTACTAGGTACTGGGACTCTTCAGATCACTCTAAAATAAGAACCCATATTCATTAAGCAGATTCTCCTCATTTCCTTGCCCCTGCCATCTTTCAGAAACCACCAATCTGAATACTGTCTCTATGGATTTACCCATTTAGTACATTTCACATGAGTGAAATATGCAGTAGTCTTTTGCCTCTGGTTTGTTTCACTTACCATGTACTCAAGATTCATCCATAAACCAGGTGTGGTGGCACATGCCTGGAATCTCAGCGACTTGGGAAGTGGTGCAGGAGGATCACAGGTTTGAGGTGAAAGGCAGCCCTTAGTGAGACCCTGTCTCAATTTAAAACATTAAAAAGGGGGTGGTGGTACAGCTCAAGGACAGAGCACTTGCAAAGTATGCATGAAGCCCTGGGTTCAGCCCCACCAGTACCACACACACAAAAATCATCCATATTGTGGTATGTATCAGTATTTTATTCCTTTTTATGTCTGAATAGTATTCCATTGTGTGTATGTACCATAATTTGCTCATCTATTCCCCTACTGATAGACATTTAGGCTGTTTAGACTCACTGGCTATTATGAGTAACATTACTATGAGGGTAACAAGAGGTACTGTACTTTGTTGTGGCTCTGAATTATACTTTGCAATAACTAAAGATATTGATGTTTATGTGCATGCTGGTTATCTTCTTTGGAGAAATGATCATTCAAGATCTTTGCCCATTCTTTGTGTTGTCTTTTTGTTGTTGAATTATAAGATTTTAAAAAATATATTCTGGACATTACACCATATGAATAATGTATATGTGTGTAAATATATATGTATGTGTATTTATAAAAGATAAATACAAAATATATATCATACACATTAAGACCCTTTCCAAAAGTGAATAAAATTTTAATAATAAAATTATTCATTTTAATAAATTATACATATTAACAATTACATTCATGGCTTCCACAACTTACTTATTATCTAGGAAGTATGACACAAGTTTGGTATGAATATTGAGATGCTATTTATAAGGTTTATTAGACATTTTAACAGTTTGATAAATTCCTAACTTTCATTAGACAGAGACACCAGGCAAAAGACTCCAGCATATGATAAAATATCTGATAGTAGGGTTTCCTATAGCAGGTTTCACTGGACATGGCTTTTTCACTGAAGAAGAATATGTAAACAATATTTTATGACTCCTGACATTGTCACTTGCAAAACTAAATAAAAATGTTCTCCGGATATGTTGAAGGTGCTTTGGCAACCTGGAGATACACATGTGACTTTTTAAAAATATAAATAGATAGCCACTGACTAGAAATGGGAAAGAGAGATGAAAGACTTATTTTACATGGAATCTTCTAAATTTTACTCTTTGTCTTTCTAAAAACCTAATCTAGAGGAACAAAACTTCAGGTTTACACATTCATTGTTCTTTATTTCTGGAACCTCTGCCTTGGCAGTCTGAGTGTTGTTGGCATGACGCAGCTGATGCCAATTTGGGGATCATCCATGTGTGTTATTGCAAAAAGCTTTCCCCCCAGACTTCCCCCATCTGTACTTCTAGGACCATGGTGTGGGAATTGGCAGGAGAGCAAGTGTGGGAAGACACGGTGGAAGGGTGACATGTGACAGCGATATTGAGAAGGAACACTGATGAGTGAAGGAAGGTGATCTGAAGCTTGGGAAGCTAACACCATTTTGAGTCCAGTCAGGAACTGGATTTACATACAAGATGCTGGCCTATACATGCACACAACTTTGCTGCAGCTAAAAACAAGGTGTAGACCCTGTGGAAGCCATGAAGTTATAGAAAGGCACAAAACTTCATTTTTAGAAAAACTTCTAAATGTTTACTCAGTCACTTAATGAATGGTTCATGAGTTGTACTCACATTTTAATAATGATGGATAAGGGCCTACTACTAGGGTTGTATTTATCCTCTGTAGTAGACATTTCACTAATGTCAGTAACATGTAACAAAGCCATCAGAAAAGACATTCTCTTTTTTTTTCTGGACTCTCTAGAAGAGGCACTGCCATTATTACACAGAGGTGTGGGGGTAATGGGAAGATCATGGTCTAGCAGCCCTGACATATGGAATCTTAGATAAGGTCTGCAACACAAACTTCAATTTCCTAATTAGAAACACATATATTTAAATTTCTAATATACAGTTTCAAAAATTACATGGGATAATGTGTAGGGAGCTTCTGGTATATTATTCACATTCAGTAGAAAGCAAAAAAATTAGTACTACTTGAAGTACAAATAGGTACTCACAGGCCAAGTGTTACACACAAATGAATTTTCTGTATTCATAAATAAGTTGTCAAGAGTTCAAAATTGAGAGAGAATTTACACTTGAACCCACTGTTGTGGTTTCTTTTAACAAAAATCAGAAGGTCTGGCAAAAACAGGCCCCTTTCCTACACAGCAGCAGTTTGAGCCCCTTCTGTTATTCCCTTAGATCCCCCCAGCTCATCAGTGTCTCACCTTAGTTTAGCATAGACCTCATTGACCTCATCCTTGAGTGGCTTCGTTCATTCTAATTGGCTAGCTGGACTTGGCACTGTGCCAGGTTGCTTGAGATTGGGAGCACTACAGCTAGGCATCAGTTACATTTATTCAATGCAAAATTTTCAACTCTCAATTTAAATCCTATAAAAGGATTCATCAAACAAGGTGGTGGATGGCGATGGTGATGAAGATCCCTTGAGACTGTTTTAATACTAGCACTATGCAAAATGCTGATGCTCATTTGTACTACATACATCAGGGCAATTGCTTCCACCGCAGTGTTTTTAGGGGATCTATGGTTGCTTTCTAATCCAAGCATTTCCTTCCTCATTTCTATAAAGTACATCCTCAGAAAGACCCACTAGAGTTCCATATTGAGAGGGACCAGAGTGGCCACTGTGATCTCAGAAGATGCTCAGATCAGGGGAAATTAGGAGTAAACAAAAACATAGGATTCACTCCAAGTATCCACCTACAGGCCTCAGATATTGGAAACTGATTTAGGGCTTAGGAATTTCCTTACACTATCCCCTAATAGGACACAGAAGAAATCTTCGGGCTTGAAATGTGAATTTTAAAAGCCATGGATCTAGCCAGTCTCTGTGGCACAGGAGGAATAATTAAGCCTCTGGAAAAGAAGGCATTTGTTCAAATCACAAGAACTAGAACTCAGCTCTCTTAATTCTATATGGCAGTTTTATAGGCACACAAGGCCACACTCAGCTGCACCAGTGGGATACTGTTGTTGTTAGGTGCCGTAGAGTTGTGTCCTACTCAAAGCAATCCTATGTACAACAGAATGAAATACTCCCCAACACTGTGCCATGCCTGGCACTATTGTCATTGCTTCTCTGCTATCCATATGGTTTTCAATGGCTGATTGTTTCACGAGTAGATTGCCAGGTTCTTCTCCCTAGCATGCAGCACCTGATATTCTCAGGCAGTCTCCCATCCAAGGACCCTGCTTAGCTTCTGAGATCAGAGAGAATTGGATACTAGGGTGCTATCCCTGTAGACAAGTGATATCCTAGGAAGTTCAATTTACTCATATTGAATCATAAACTACAAAAATACGATCCCAAAAGCACAACTTTTAGAAGGTGTCTTTCACGGACTTGCCTTTCATGACTTTAAGTTTATAATCTGAATTTACAAGAATTGACTAACAGAATTTTCAGAGACAACATAAAGCATGTGGATAACCTTGATCTATAATGTAAAATAAATCCTTATTACTTGAAACATATTTAATAAGAAAAAATATTTTTAAAGAAAAAATTTTCTAAAAGGTGAAAGATTTGTGTGATTTGAAGAGAAACCAAAGGAAAGTAGAATTGTTCTAAAAATAAAAGCTGTTAGAGTAATCAATAGCATTTCAGATATCCATTGGACTTCTTCCATTCTGAACATTTTGTGCCAAACTTCCTTGGTGTGTGGTATCCCTTTGGTGATTCATCTAAAGGCAGTAAGTATTTAAGTTAGGACAATGCAGTAGGCTGTGTTTCCATTTCCTAATCCAACATATTTTTATTTCAAAGACCAACCTCTTTTACATCTATGATTAAGATTCATGTCTTCCTTAACCCTGTTCTGACTGGCCCCTTGCTTCTCAAACATTCTTTCTCCTTCTCTTCCTTCTTCTCTTCCACCTCCTATTCCTCTTCGTTCTCCTCTCCCTCCACTCTCTCTCTCTTTTGTCTCCTTCTTTTTCTTTTCAAGGAGGACAATGGGAAATTCCTGCTATCTGCTGAGTTCCAGAGAGGATAAGACGTCTTTCCATTGGGAAGGGAGGTTGCACAAGAAGATTCTAGTTTCATAAGTCTTCCTATCCACAGTGTAAGATACGTTAAGCAAACACTGAGCTTCTCCTACCTTCTTCTAGGTACTACCTAGGTCCCAGAGGCAGAGAGGTGAAATGTCAGATGAGGTTCCTGCTCATAGGGAGCTGGTAAAAGTGAGAAAAATAAAGAATGAACACATGCATAGGTAAAATAATTTGTGATGCTTCTAAATGCTATTAAGAGAACTAAATTAGACCATCTGCTTAGAAGTCTCTGGCTGTGGTAGAACTAACATTAAATCCAGTGACCAAGGAATTTCTCTCCTAGGTGGTGACACCTGAGATGAGACCTACATATGAAGGACACAACCAAGAGCCAAGTCAAAAAGAGATGTCCTAGTTCCTACAGCAGAAATAACTGTGTTTAGTGTGCACAAAATGCACAAAGGAGGTCAGAATGGCTGGAGTTTGGTGAGCAATATGAGAGAGCCAAGGAGATCAGGCTAGAGAGGAAGGTCTCTGTGGTGTGTGTAGGTACCCAGATACCTGCAACATCCATGTCCTTCATCTATACATTGCCCTGGTAGTCGGTCTTCCTCAAAGGTGATTCAATCACTGGTATCAAACATCAGCCTTCTTACGTAGGTACTGAAATACAAGGATGAATGGCCCATTCAGGATAGGTACATGAGCTTTTTCGGGAGGGACTTATAGCTTCAGTGTTGGCTATTCCTATAGGCTACCTAGTTTTAGAGATAGGTAGTCATTTATAAGTGACTGAGGATTCTGACACATATTAAATTCACTAATATGAGAAAGAAAATATCTGCTTCAGACTCTGATTGTTAATTTCTTGAGAATTACCTTGTTGAGAATGACAACTAAAAGCAGTTTATGTGTTGAACAAACACCTAAAAATACTTATTATATGTCAGATACTATTGGCTGTATAAGTAATAACTATTTTAAACTTCTAATCAACTCCATGGGGGCTGAGGCTTAGCATGGTTAGTAGAGTACTGCTCTGTGCTCTCTGAGGCCCTGAGTTCAATTCCCACAACCACAAAAATGGGAGAAAGACCTGGCAGCCCACTCCTAAAACAATCAGCCACAGAAAACCCTATGAATAGCAGAGAAGTACTGGCATAATACTGGGCATGGCACAGTGTTAGGGTGTGTTTTGTTCTGTTGTACATAGGGTCACTATGAGTCGGACTCAACTCAATGGCACCTAAAAACAAACAGCAATCAACTCCATGGGATAGTAACTGTTTTTTAAAAAAATCTCTGTTTCGCCCAAAAGGAAAAGGAAGCATAGAGAATACATGAAAATTGACCAATGTCACATAGCTAGTATGTAACATACTGGGATTTAAATTGTGTAGCCTGCCTTTGGCACCAATGCCCTTATCCACTATGAGCGGCTACCTCTAAAATGAGCTAGGATGAATGTGTTATATTTAAAAGATTGATATATAAGATGTACTGTATTTAATTTGAAAAAAAGGAACTTGCAATATCCCAAAGTATTGCTTTAACCTTCTGAAGGAAATGAGAAAACAGCACTGTTTCCTGCAGGTATATAAAACACTGGTATATATTAAGTATGACCACTTTTCAATCACCATTTCTTAAAGCTGAAAATTAGCTTATTGTCAGTTTGATATAAGAAAATTTTATAACGTATCTAAACTTTTCTATTGTGTCCATGAATATCTGAAAGAATGTTTCAGTAACCACTTAAGTAGTGTAAATGGACAGTTCTTTAAACATACCAATTTTTTAAGTATTCTAATAACTATTTCATTAAGACTTATATTGTAAAAATTCACCTTCGAACTCACTGAAAAAAATTCCTTCTCCCAGCAATTAATGGGTAGCCCAGATGATCCTATCTCTGCAGGTCAACAAGCAGTAATTAGGAAAGAAGGAAGATGGGTTGTCAAGCCATTGTGTCATGACCTTGGCTTGACTGTGCCTGGCTCTAATTCACAGAACACAGACTTTCTACAATCACATAGTGTGCTATGCTGCACCAACAAATATTTGTTAAAACATATACTGTCAAAGCAGTTTTCTAAATAAGTAGAGTTAGCAACAGAGTATTAATTAAAAGCCAATAGAATGAAATCATACTGCTCTAGCTTGTCAAAGACATTACCTGTATGTCAAAAAGAAGTGTTTATGGCCAGAATGTTAGTATTCATGCCAATAATCTGAGCGGGTGGTCATTACAGGTTTTTGCTAGAAGCCAGATCATTTTCTCCATGAATAGCTTGGTAAGGTCCGGATATTTAATTCTCCCTGAATTAGAAATGATTCCACTTCAGATTGCCAGGGTACCTGTCCATAATGCCAAGGAAATGTTTCAGCAGTTTTTCATAGGCTGAGAATGATTTACTGAATTTAGAATATTTCAATCTGTTTTATTGGATAAACTCAGAATATCTGCTTTATTAAATAAATTCAAAATCTCTGTTAGGTGCCTTCTTTTTCCCTTATAAACAGCATAATTGAAAGCATTGTTTTGGTAAAATCTTCTCCGGAGACCACATAATCACCATTTAAATTAGGCCTAATTCATTTTACATTTGCTTATTTTACTGTTAACTTTCCTAGAACTATTTTTTTTTTTACAATTAGAACATCTGAATTTTAATTACATTACCATCAAGAAGCTCATTAAAGTCACTTAATTGGCAACATTTCCAAAAAAACCTTAGCTGGGTTTAATATATTTTAAAGAGTTACTGTCAAAGTATAATTTCACCATTACAAACAGCTTGGCAACAACATTTGCATAAAGATCTGTCAGTTTCTGAAAAATGCTCAAATGTTGGGAAAATCAGATTCGTTAAGTTGCCTTTACTGAAACAGCCTAGGAATGAAGAAATTGTCACATATATTCATCCTCGTAACCCCTGCAGTACTCTATGCTATACCAGCAGAGGGATTCCATAAATGTTTCTTGAAGGAAATAAATAATACATTTTTTACTTTAGAGTATTTTTTTTGTTTTGAAACCCCAATAAAAGTTCCCTTATTTGTGTTAAGTTTAACCAAATACATGCATGCTGCCTTCTCCTTACTCTAAGAAATACTAGATTGTTATTTAAATTTTTGAAATCTATATAGATGGGCCAGTATTGTGGGACTAAAACTTGGGATTGTTTTCAGAGATTGCTTTATATTTTACCTGTTACACATACTAGGAATTGTTTTATCTCTTGGTCACCTAGAATATCTAAACCATGGCTTGCAATTGCATTTGTTGAATGAAAGAATTAATGAAGATCTTAAATTTAAGATCAGTGAAGGATTATATTTTGCAACATTAAATGGGATGTTGAGCTATCCCTCCCCAAATATCAAATCCAACAATAAAATGTGATTATTATTACATGCTAGCTTTTAAAAAATAGAAAAGGTAAGATGCTTCTGAATCATCCTTTTTAATTTGGTACTCTCTACTTAAAATCTCTCCCCTTTGTACTTTACATACCTTTTCTCTTCCAACCTCAAAGAAGACTCTAGTAAAGCTGTATAAAATATAAACATTGAAGAAAGATGCCATTCAAGTTGTTGTCTTTCTCTACACAAAGTATTGCACAGTGTCTAGGTTACAGCCAGACTCAACAAATTTTTGTTGAATGAATAAATGAATGAACATATTCTGAGAGCCCTGAGGAAGGCCCAGATCATTCTACCTAAAGGTCAGAAAAAGCTTCATTAACAGTGATGTAGAAAATCTCAATCACCTGAGAACACAGCCATGCATTCAGTCAATAGTTGGTGAGCTTTTGTGACAAACTATGTTCCAAGCTATGGGCGCTAGAGATTTCTCTAGGATAGTGCTGTCTGATAGCACTTTCTGTGATGATGAAAATGTTCTACATCCACACTAACATGGTAGTTACTAGCTACATGTGGTAGGGTGGCCAAAGAGCTGAATTTTGACGTTATTTCATTTTAAATCATTTGAATTAAAATAGTCACATGCAGTTAATGGTTACCACAATGGGCAGCCCCACTAAATTTTCGCTATGTGTAGAGATGTGGAAGAACATGGCATATTTGAACAGACATAGAGCTGATGGAGGTTGGTGTCAGGAGAAGGGACTAGAAAATCTGCATGGAACAGATTGTCAAAGGCTCTATGTGGCATACAATTGAGCTTAAATGTTAATTTGTAGACAGTGGAAAATCACTGATTAGAATTGTCTCTAAGAAGCTGCCTCTGTGGCCATGGTAGTAAAGGTCTGAAGCTGGAGACCACTTACTGCACATTAATATTAGAAGATAGCTTTGCAAATTCCACAAAGAAAGAAAAGAAATGGGAGCGATAAGGTTTGTGTTCTTCATCTTATTTGTTATTACTCTGTGGTCTCCCTAGATAGAACATTAGGAAATGATTGCTGTTTAACCTCTTTTCCCTAGTGGGAGAGAGTGAATGATAGGAAACCGCAAGGATTCTCTTTGGCCTGTTTCAAAGGCTGCTCTGTGGACAGAAACAGAAGGTGGTAACTTCCTCTGGCCCTCTGGGTATTGGCCACTGTGCAGAAGAGAGGAAGAGCTGTGGCCATCCTGAATCTGTGAAAGTACTGTCCAGACCCCCTGACCACCACAAACCACCTCTTCTTGTGGAGAGAAATGGGGCTATGGGACCTGAGCAGGAGCCATGGTTTCAGAAAGGTAGAGTGGAAAGATCACTAAACTGAGAAATATCTGCAAATCCTAGAAAAGAGTGTGGTCTTCAAAGGCGTTCCTGCAGTAATGTTCCATGCCTGGATTGGTTTTTCTGGCTCTAGATTTAGGGAAGGTTTGAGAGCACTCTACTATAACTGGAAAGTAGGAACTAAGGTAGGGTCAAAGAGAAAGCATCCAGGACAGTCCAGGGCTGGGAAGCATATCAGTGAAAAGTCCTCTAGATGGTGACTGGGTAGATACTTCCAATATTCACTGAAGATTGTCTTCTGCTGACCTGGTGTGCATCTTTTTAATTCAGTGGCAATCACAGAAACAGCAAGCTACCCATAGTTTATAATTGATGGTGATAGTTTATAATTGATGGTGATAGTTACTGGCAAAGCATTGCTTTGGGTATTATAGAAATTACAGCTTTTTTAAAAAACAAACTTTTAAATGTAGAACTAAATCCCCAGAAAACATCTCATATATAAAACTTATCCCTCTAATCCATTTTATTAATTTTTGCTTCTTTAGTTTATGTTGTTGTTGTTGTTAGGTGCTGTCGAGTCAGTATCCCACTTATAGTGACATTCATAGGGTTTTCAATGGCTGACTGTTTTGGGATTGCCTTGGGAGTGGATTTCCAGACCCTTCTCCCATTTTTGTGGTGCTGGGAATTGAACTCGGGACCTCAAAGACTGCAGTGCAGCATTCTACCAACTGAGCTAAATCCCAGCCCTTCTTTAGTTTATAGACTAGTAATATGAAGGCAGTTTTTATTACTAAGACTGAAAAGGGATAAAGGATATGGACATTTCCAAAGTTGAAGCATTTCTTAAAAGGAGCCTGAATTCAAAAGTCTGATTTTATCCCTACCTAATGCTTTTGGCATGCTGAAGAAATCTTCTGGGAGAAATTTAATAAACATTTCTTGATAGGATAGCATAGAGTGCAAACATCTCAGTCTTGATTCATTGCATTTTCTGAACTATGTCTTTGTCTGCTCTGAACTATTTGTTCCAGCATTTGGAGTTCTCATTATACAAAGGTGGGAGTGGTGGTGCACACCTGTAATCCCTATGATTCTGGAGGCAGAGGCATGAGGATTGTGAGTTGAAGGCCAGAGGCAGCCTGTGTAACCTAGTAAGACCCTGACTCACAACAAAAAAAACTTAAAAAAGAGCCGGGCGCGGTGGCGCATGCCTGTAATCCCAGTAGCTTGGGAGGCGGAGGCAGGAGGATCGCAAATTCGAGGCCACAGGCAGTCTGTGTAATTTAGTGAGACCCTGTCTCAAAAAGTAAAAAATGGGCTGGGGGTGCAGCTCAGTGGTCCAGCACTTACAGAGCATGCAAGAACAAGGCCATGGGTTCAACCACCAGTACCGCAAAAAAAATAAATAAATAAAAAAATAAAAAAGAAAATGGGCTGGGGTTGCATCCTCATGATAGAGCACTTAACAGGTATGTGTGAAGCCCTGGCATCAAATCCAACGAACTGCAAAATAAATAAATAAACCAAACCTCTTCTAGACCCTTCGGCTCCATGACCACTGTAATATTGTTCATGTACTTGTCCTGAATAAGCACTTCTTCCTGTGATAGAACTTGCAACTTGAAATCAATGAACACAGGCAACATTGTAGCACTTGAACTTCTGACTTTATTATTTTCTCCAAATGCGCAGGTGATAAAATACTGTCCAAAGCAAATTGCATGACTCTATTTTCTCTACTTTCACAGAGTACCATAAGATGTAAACATTATGCCTGAACTTCTGAGCCCTCCTAAATTTTCACCAGCCTCTAGAACAACACTTGTTTGTTTATACCAGTATTTTACAATATAAAAGTGAAACAAGCAAATGGTCTGAGGCCATCATATGAAGTTTCTGGATTGTGACACAGGTTTGTTTCTGTCTGGGTTTTAGTCTGATGAAGAAAAACATTGCTTTAGGAAGTGGGTCATGTGAGTGTATAAGTGGTTCGTGGACAGTCCGGATAGGCCGTGGTTCTGGTCAGAGTACCACTGAAACACAAAGGAAAGGAGTTTGCTTTAGCCCTGCAGCCACAACATGCATCTAATTTTGACTTTTATTTTATTGTATTTTTTATTTTATGATTTTAGGTCCTAACATTTTTTCTAATATAATTGGGAGATTCTACCTAAGAGCACTTGAATAAATAAAATAGTTTACATATAACCATTCACAGCAGGAAGGTGTAAAGAACTTTTATTAGCCATCCCTTCTGTTTTATATTCTTTAAATGTATATTTTAAACATTGGAAGCTGAGTTTTCACGGTGACCAGCATCCAGGGGGATCAGGATAAAAAGGCATGGGCTTCAGAACTGGTGAATGGAAGTTTGGCAATTTTCTTTTCTGGAGTTTGTTTTCTTCATTGGAAAAACAAAGGCATTGGATTGGATTTTCCCTAAGATTGCTGGTAGCTCAAAAATTCCATGAGGCTGTTAGCCTGTGAATCTAATTCTTCTCTGTTGCAGAAAATCTAGTATATAATGTGTCACATATAACCATAAATACCCCTTATAGGAGTTAAAAACAGAATTGTAAAAAGGGAGAAGAGATGATAATATAACTTAAACTTTATTGTTGGAGAGATGCCAGTAACATTATTGTTTTCACTGAATAAAGGTGGCAGTGTTCATGATATAATGCTATATATATTTACTGAATCCAGTTTTATTTGAGGACCACAATAAAAAAGATCAGAATAATCTCATCTCATTCTTTGTAAATTATTCTTAAAAAGTCTAAAAGATAAGAGAGCTTCTTTCTTGGACTCTTTTTCAATATAAGCAATTAGAAGAATTTATGCTCCGTGAAGAGGGGACAATGTACCTACCAATGATTGCCCTCCTAGCCTTGGCTTTTGCTTTCTTTTCTTCTCTGATTCCATTTCCCATTCTTCATGAAACTTGGGTTTTACCTTTAGCTCATTCATTCACTCAGTAAAACCTGTCATCAGCCAGGCATGTGCCAGGTGCTAAGCATACACACACAAATAGATTCTCTAACCCTGAACGGAATTGCATGACTTCAGGGAGACTTTGAGGATCTGGTAACATTCTGCAGTTGCTTCTCACTGAATACATGGGAACTTCTAGCTGCTTTGGAGCACCTACGTTTTGTAGAGACTCTTAGCATGTCTCTATACCTGTGCACATAGGACTTCAGAACTGTTAGATATTTGAGCTAGAAGACTGTTTAATCTTTTCAACTCCTTTATCTTATATGACTCAAATGGGACCCCCATAGGTGATGAGGCTTGCCTAGTGACCTTCAGGGAGTTCACAAAAGATCCAATATTCATTTGCTAATGTTTTGCTTAGTCTACTCTGCAGCTTCTTTGTCAGATTTTATTAAAAAACAAAATAAAAACAAACAAACAAAACAGACCCCTTCATTTTAGCTTGGGGTCTAAGGCCATGAACATGAGTAAAACAAAATTATGTACCATTGCCTGGAAATCCACTTGTGCATTAACCAGAGCTTTAGCAATCTGTGCTGAGTTTTGAAAGTGCACATTATCTGCAACAAAGAGAGAGAGGATAGAGAGTTAAAGTGCTGCTAAATACCAGAAAGCATAGAGTGACAATGTACTGCCTGAAAATGAACACCAACAATTATCTAGTCATGCATTTGACATTGTCAGCAGTGAGTAATCACACTCAGATATGGAAATGTCCTTGACACTTAGGTACTGACCCTGAGCATAGGCATAGGAGGATGCTTAATGTTTCTTAAACAAAGTGATGCTGGCTCAGTATTTTTATGTGTAAGAGTCTTGCTTAAACCTCACCATCTGCTGTTCCGTGGATGAGAAGATAGTCTACATTTCTGAAATATTCTGCTCTTGCCATCACAGTTGAATTCTGGAAAAGAGGAAAAATTAACATTTTAGTTGCTGCAAGCTCTAATAGAAAACTAGCTAAATCATTGTGCAATGGACTTAGCACCAATACCAAAATTATGTATTGCTTTGGTTGATAAATATTTAAGAGTCAGAGCAACACATTTTCATCATCATTTGCATTACTTCCATCTGATTCTTAGTTTGAAAAACTGAAAGTTTATGTGTCATATGTTACATGTGAGTGAGACCTTAGGCATAAATGATGCCCGCTCAAGCTGTGTAGTAGTTGGGGGTGGGGAGAAAGATTAGGAAAAGGGTGGTTAGGGAAAGGAGGATGAAGAAAAAAAGAATAGAATCCAAAAGGAGTAAAATCCTTTCCAGTGATATGTTTTGCAGTTAACAAAAGATCATCATTTTTGTCTGGGGACCCAGAATTGAAACTGTAAACTATGAATTACTGCTTTAAAATTATTTGTTATTGTTGTTGTTAGGTGCTGTTGAGTTGAGTCCAACCCATAATAACCTTATGTACAACAGACAAAACACTCCCTGACTTTTTCCCCACCCCCATGCCTGGCACTATGTCAGTGCTTTTCTGCTGTTCATAGGGTTTTCAATGGCTGATTGTTTAGGGATTGTTTTAGGAGTGGGCTACCAGGTCCTTCTCCCATTTTATGTGGTACTGGGTATTGAACCCAGGGCCTCAGCGACCACAGAGCAGCACTCTACCAACTGAGCTAAACCCCAGAACTTAAAATTATTTAGCACCTTTGAAATCAATTAATGACTTAAATAAAATAGAAAATACTTACTTTGTAGTGCTCAAGATTATCATCCTTTGTTGGGAGACCCATGAATCTCTCTGTGTAGATAGAAGCTATAAAACATATAAGGACATGTTGCTTGCATATGATACATATCATTTCATTAATCAATGCAAAGTTCTAGTTTAATAACTGCTCCTCAATTTTCCCATGTGGAGATCTTAAGGTAAATCTTTACTTTATGTAATGGTTAATGTCAATGATGTTATGTCATCTCTGCAATCTCCTTCAATGGGGCTAGGGAAATAAAGTAGAAGAGATTATGGAAAAAGGAGCATCTACAAGTTTCCTTTGTGGGGCTGCTCTTAATTAAGCTTTGTCACTTCTCCCCTCCAAGTAGAATGCTGAGGTGGGAGAAATCTATAGAGATGACCTCATTATATTTTAAAGGAAATCACAAAAGCAGCCATTTCTAGCAGTTTTAGTGGCATTTATTTCTTCTGGGATGAAAATATGTCCCCAGACCCACTTTTTTCAACACCATTTGTACACACACACACACACACACGAGTTCCCTATAAGTTGTAATTGTCTCATTTTTACCCCAACCCAGGGAAGAAGATCTAAAGAAAGTTAATTTTTGTACAATTATGAGAATTACTTCCCATTAACGATTTGCATTGATGTTAATCATAAATACAGGCACATTCAGGAAACAGTACTTCCCAAATATATTTTTCATTTCTTTGATTTCTGGAGTGGAAGCAATTGCAAATTGCAACATGAAGGTGAATTGCTTGGGCCCTAGCCTGACTTTTTAAAAGATATGCATAAAATTCAGTTTTGCTGCCACTACGTGCCTATAGAAACACAGCACTCTCTGATTTTAAAAGATGTGGTTTACCAATGCCTAAGGTTTGAGGGAGAAAACAAGACACACTGGATTTCTGAAGAGTATTTCCTCACTCTTAAGAATGCTTTGATTGTTACAAAGCAGTTATACCGAATCATATGAACAACTTCGTGTGTAGATTTATATTTTTTTCCAGTGATCTGAGGTGAATTTTACTGCATAATTTCTTTTCCTAGAAACCTCAAATATAGAGTAATTATGTGTTAAATGTTTTCATGGTAACATTTATGAAATGCTTCCATACCGTAATATTCCCAGCTGGAAACTGGAGCTACTGCTATTCCACATTTGAAAAGACCAGTTCCGGATGCGAGGACCAAGGATGAAACATAACCTCCATAGGACTGTGGAGACATTGTTCTGAATCAGTTTCACATCTACTTTCAGAAACTTCTCCATATTTTTATAGCAACTCTACTCAAAAGCAGAACCAAAGGGAGCTGGGGGACATGCATAAGGATGGTTTAAGTGCCTATCTTGCACCTCTGGCAGCAAACTCCATCCATAATTTCATCCCAAATAAATCAGGAATAATTGATGTGCTAGTCAGGGTAGACCCTTCTGAAACAAGGTAGAAACAGTTTAAGAGATAGATGTAATTGCAATTTTTCTACAAAGAGAAAAATCTGCTATTTTCTTTTGTATCTTTCCAACTAGTACCTTCCTTGCTAGAACAAAAACAGGATTCTACTTGAAAGAGATGCACAGAAAAAGGGAATCATTCCCAAAATGTAAATGCAAGATACATTCCAAAGTTTGCAAAAGTCCCCACAGGCAGAACTTGTAGCTATCTGTTTACTTGTTTTCTTTTTTTCTTTTCTTTTCCTTTTTTTTCCTTCAAAGAAAACCTCATTTTGAAAAGGAATGTTTTTCTTCAAGCAACAAAGGTGATAGAGGAAATTTTTCTCTTCCTAACAAGCAGAACACTGAAAGAAGGCATAAGAACCTTTTGGAGAGTTTAAGAGATGGTCAGAGTTTGTGTATTGTATAGTTACATATTCTGATTTCAGGAATTCCCACAAAGCAGCTCAAAGAAGAAAAGTCACTGGTATCTTGGAAAACCTTATATTTCTTTTTTCCCCACAAATTTAATGGAAAAACAAAGAAACACAAAAGGAGATATGCAGTGCAGAGTCAGAAGTAGGTTTAGTTCTCATAAAGTCCTTTTTCCAAGCAATCAATAGATAATTCAGAAATGGAAACTTGATAATAGAAATTTCCATGTCACTTGAGTACTTGAACCTCTTCTCAAATATGAAGAAACAAATAAGGCATTACAATGAGGCTGCATGTCCCCTGAGAAGCAATTCCAAGCAGAAGACGGGTGTACCAACGTGTTGGGAGAGAGGTACTTCCCCTGAGCATGTGGATTTAGCAGTCCTCTGGAACATGGGCCATAAATAATGTGTGTAGAAGATTAGGAAGTAACTCTCAGTGTTTGCTTGTTTGTTTGTTTTTCTTTTGTAAGACTAGGGGACTGAATTCAAGGCCTCACACATGCTAAGCAAGTGTTCCAACACTGAGCTGCACCTCCATCCCCTTTTTAATTTTTTATTTTGAGACAGAATCTCACTGAATTGTACAGTATGCTTCTGGCCTCAAACTTGAGATACTCCTGCCTTAGCCTTCCCATTGCTGGGATTACATGTGTGTCAAGACACTTGGCCAATTTTTTTTGTTTTTGCCCTGACATAGGGACATCTGTAGACATCATCAAGGAACAATGTGACTCCCACATGACAGCCATGCCTTCTTGTTAGGGCCGTATTGCCACACAGTTTGGGGAATCACTTCCTTTAGGTCACAGCAGATCAAATCACTCTTAACCACAGAAAAGTCATTTCGTAGACAGGAAAAACATGAAAACAAGAGACAGAAGGAGACAGATTTTGACTGATGAGAGAGAGAGAGAGAGAGAGAGAGAGAGAGAGGAATAGACCAACAGACAGAGATATAGCAGCACTTCAGTGGCAAGGGTATATTCTTAATTCATGAAATATAGGGAATGGGAGATTAAGTTAAGCAATCTTGCTGAATTAACAGTTAAATGAAGAATCCTCTAACTAGTTTACAGTTTTATGTTTCCAGCTCTGAGGAATTTTATTGAAGGCTGTTGGCTGCGAAACACAGAATAAAAGAGGCCGCTCCAATTATACCATGGCCTCTTTTTATTATACTTGGAGGAGAATTAAACCATGCTTTAATAGGGGAAAAATATATTTTAAAAACAGAAGGAACATTTGGGAGTGAAAATAACTGGTAAAGTGAAAATTCTCTTTCTGATTCAAACTTTCCCTTACAAAAATAATTTGCTTTGATTAGTAGGTTAGCAAGAACTATTCCTAAAATGGAAGGGATTTCCTTTCTTTTTAATTTTAAATTCAAATGAGAACAGAATAAGCCTAATATCTTTAGAAAAATTATGATTGTTTGTGGAAAAAAGTACTAACCAAAACTAAAAATACTGGGTTTTGTTTCTCCTACGATATGAGTTGGACCCGACTCAATAGGACCTAACAACAACATATCCCACAACAGGAAATAGTATGATGTGAGATTTGACATAGAAAGCCTTTGTACATAGTGAAAAGTTTCTTGAACATTTCTGTTCAAAATCTTAGAAATTATTAATATGTATCAACTTAGGAATTAGGTGAGTGTGCTGTGTTTAAATATAACTTTCATGTTTTCAGAATGAATACAAATTTTCTCCAGGAAATTGCAAGAGCAAAAGCTACTATATCCACAGCACAGCAAAGGAAGGTTATGCTTTAAATTCTAAGGCATCTTGGCAAATGTATTCCTATTGTAGAAATGAAGAGGGGGAGAAAAGCCCACGTTGACTTTTTTCTGCTCCCCCAGGAGTGGGGCTCCCAGGCACAGTGGGTGGCTGCCATAAGAAAAGAGCCTACAGAGCAGATTGGCCATGAGAATTCTAGAATTGTGTCCTTTGCACTTAGATGCCTTGCCATTTTGTTTAAATGAAGGATGTCTTTAAAAACATTCTTGGAAGGGCATAGAATTTTAAAAGAGGGCTTCTGGAGCTCTCTTATTTGAGCCATAATCCACATTGGGACATTCAACCTACAAGCAATAATAATAACTAGCTAACATTTGTTTGACCAAACTCACTGTAATGGTCTTTATGGTCCCACACAAGGTCTATCTTCTTCTTCCTCACAGCTTCCTCTCCTTCCCCCACCCCTCCTGCTCATTGGCTTTCTTGCTGTTCTTTGAACTCTCCAAGCAAGATGTAGCCTCAGGACATTTGCAAATGCTGTGACCTTCTGCCTGGAATGCTCTTTCCCCAGAAAGCATCATGCTTCATTTCCTTTCCTCCTTAAGTCTTAACTGAAATGCCACCTCAAAAGAGCCTTCTCTAACCTTCTAATTTAAAATTATGCTATCCCTTCACCACCCTCCTTTCTTGTTTTGGTTTGCATTTCTTCATAGTAATTATCATCACTCAGCGTTCTATATTTTACTGATTTATTTTGCTTATTTTCTTTCTCCCCAACAATGCTCAACTTAATAAGAGTAGAATTTTGCCTGCTTGCCAATGAATAACTAACTCCCCAGCACTGAGGATACAACCTGAAATATAGTAGGAATAGAAAAAATATTTGCTGAATATATGACTTTGCTATTAACTCATATGCCTGCAGCTGTACCACAGTGGTGTCTGATCCCATCAGATCTAAGAAGTTAAGCAGAGTCAGGCTTGGTTAGTACTTGGATGGGAGGCTGCCTGGGAACACCAGGTGCTGTAGGCTTGGGAGAAGGACCCAGCAACCCAATCCCCAAAACAATCTGTCATTGAAATCGCTATGAATGGCAGAGAAGCACTGACAATAGTGTTTGGTCACTGAGTCAGATACCAACTAGAAAACACCCAACAACAACAGCAATTAACTCATGTAATCCTCAAGAGTGACTTGGTGAGGAAATTACTGATGCATTTCACAATGAGGAAACTGAGGCTCAGAGTGAACCTACAGTGGCTATGGCATCAGTAAGCGGAGCTGAGACTCAAACCCAGAATACCTGACTCATTCAAACCATGACATTTCCTCTAGGTCCCTACACTAGGGCAATTTCCTTTGGGAGAAATAATATAAGCTAATATAGTCTCAGGAGAAGTGCATTTTTCCTAATTTTACATTGTTGATCACACATAGCAATTCAAATTCCTTATAATTAGTCACTGAAAGAGAAAAAAACTAAGATTAAATAATGAACTAATGCTTATTCAACACCACCTGGCTAGGTCTATATTAACAAAGCGAAGCCCATAAAAGAGGCTGCTTTTCTAATAATTTAGGCAAAACCCTCACTGGGCTCCAATTGTGAGAATGATTGCTTCAATTTCTTATGTCCTACAGTTTTTTGAAACACTGTTGATGCTTTGGGCTGGGTAATTCCTTGTCATTGGGGCTCTCCTGGGCATTGTGGGATGTCTAACAGCATCCCTGGTCTCTGACTCCCCCTGCGTGAAGATCAAAAATGTCTGCAGAGTGCCAAATGCCCCAAGGGCAAAATCCTTCCAGTTAGGAATCACTGTAATGAACAAATTCTTCCTAGCCATCATGGTAGACACAGAGATATTTAGTAACCAGCTAAAACCAGCATTACTGGGCTTTTGTTTGTGCGAGCCAGAAACGCAAAAAGAGAATTAAAAACTTCTTCCTCCTTCTTGATCTGGGTAATGGAGGGAAAAGTAGGATATGCTGCTTATTGACGAACTGCCATTCTTAAAAAAATGGTTGGTTAGACATAATGTATTTTACAAGCCAAAAATACCTAATACTATTTTCTATATGGAAGCAAATGTCTTCTTCCCTGATATGGAACACATCAATAGCTAAACAACCCTGTGGTAATTCTTTCATATTTCTTATTTTATTTTATTTTGACGATCCTGGGGAGTTGAACCTAGGGCCTCACATATGTTAGGCAAGCACTCCACCAAGGAGCTGTACCTTCTGTCCATCTTTTAAAAATTGATTTTTATTTTTGAGACAGGGTCTCACTGTTGCACAGACTACCTCTGGCCTGGAACTTGCAATCCTCTGGCCTCAGCTTCCCAAGTCACTGGGATTATAGATGTGTACCCAGCAACCGGGGCTGGGATTTAGCTCAGTGGGTAGAGCTCTGCGCTGCAGTCTCTGAGGCCCCAAGTTCAATTCCCAGCACTGCAAAAATGGGAGAAGGGCCTGGCAATCCACTCCCAAAGCAATCCCGAAGTACTCAGCCATTGAAAACCCTATGAGGGTCGCTATGAGTCGGATACCGACTCGACGGCACCTAACAACAACAACAACCCAGCAACCAACTCCTTATGGTCATTCTCAATGTCTTCCTCTTCTTCATCTTCAGTTTCAAATAGTTTCCTGCTTATTAGTCTGTAAAAGAACACTCACAGCTATTGTCTCTTCCAAAACCCTGCTTCATTGGCTGACTTCGGGCCTTTGGTATTTGTACCCAGTACTAATGCTCTCTTAGCCTCTTAATAGATCTCTTCACCCTACCTCAGGCCACCCTCTACTCTGTTGCAAAGATTATGTTTCTAAGACACCAATATAACTCCTTAGTGACTTCAACAGCACTTCTCACAGATATGTCCAAGGAAAATATTGTTAATGTGTGTTTTGAGATAGAGAAAAAAAGACAAAACTGTAGAATGACATACTCTTTGGTAATATTGTGTTAAACAAAATTTAAAAAGTTCCGTTATTAGCCCTTTGTAAAGCCTATATATACTATTCTAAGTAATTAATTACCAGATTATTAAATCATGGAAATTTTTTCCCAGAAAAATCTCCTGATACTAGTGGTATGCATTTTAAGAGAGCATTGATTTATAGGATTAAATTAAGTTTAAACAACATCATAGATGTTTTGACATGGCCACATGTTGTGATAAACAAAGCTAAGAAAAGAGAAAGCTCATACTCTGGCTGAGCCTACATCCTTGTGGGAGAAACTAAATGATAGCTAAAACATGCTATTTCCTGTAAGAAAAGTATAAGAAGCTATTGAAATACAAAGAATTTCATGTTGAGCTGGGTCTTCAGGCTCATGTAGAAGTTTTCCATTTTAGAGTAGTAAATAGAGGAAGTGAATGGAAGTGGGTGTACATTGCAGATACAGGGAACTGTGTCTACAAAATCATGGCAACAAGAATGCACAGATGTAATTTGTTACTTATAAGATGTGAGGAAAAATGGAGAGAGATAAGACCAGGAAAGTAAGCTGGAGCTAGATAGCCAAGGACCTTGATGGTGAGGAAATGTATTTTGGCTTTATGTCCTTGGCCAAGTGGAACCCTAGAAAACATATAAGCAGAACAGCCATAAGATAAAAATTGACAACTTTTTAAAATGACATTGGAGCTTGGGAGACAAAGCAGAGAGGGCAGGTAAGAAGCAATTAGAATAGCTTAATTAGGTGTTAACCAATCTGTGTTCCATGGATCAATAGCATCAGCATACCTGGAATCTTGCTGGAAATGCAGACTCTGAGTCCCACCATGCAGTACTACATGTCAGAATCATCAGTAGCAAGGCCATGGAAGCTGTGTCTTACCAAGCTCTTCGGGGAATGCTTATGCATCTAAAGTTTCAAGAAATTCTGGCCCAAATGCCATATGGAAACATTCAAACTAGATAGCATCAGTGGGAATGGTGAGAGCTTACTTAGATGTCAGAAGTAGAATAGACAGAATTTACTAACCAATTGAAGGTTGGAGTCAGGCAGAGGAGAGGAGGAATATAGCTCTGAGCTTTCTAATTTGGATAAATAGGTTTGTGGTGAAGCTTCTTGTGAAGATGAAGACTTGTTTTAAAGTAGACTATTTGAGTATGGGCTGGGGATGTAGCTTAGCGATAGAGTTCCTTCTTAGCATGCACAAGGTCCTGGGTTCAATCCCCAGTACTGCAACAAAATGGAAGCCCACTCCCCATACAATCCAGAAACATTATGCCATTGAAAACCCTATCAATAGCAGAGCAGCAATGACATAATGCTAGGTATGGCACAGTACCAGGGAGTGTTTTGTTCTGTTGTACACAAGGTCACTATGAATAAGACCCAACTTGGCAGCACCTTACAACTAGAACAACATAGTAAGTTCAGTTTGGAATAAATTAAGCTTGAGACCCATGTAAAACATTTGGGAGAGATGACCAGTAAGTGTTTGAAATAAGGAACTCAGAAGGAAGGCAGATGGTAATGCATGGGATATGGCTGTGATTATCATCTTTGAAACCACAGGGTTTTCCCAAGAGAATGGAGGGTATGGAGGATCAAGAGCTGGACCCAGGAATACAGGAATTTAAAGAACTAACAGACAGTAATGATCATAGAGATCTGAAAGAATGGAGAGAAAGGTGTTATTGAGTCATGCACAAAGTCCACTCTGCTTAATGTGGTCGAAAAGCTCCTTGTTGTCTGGTCACCTGCATATCCAGACTCATATGCTACATCTTCCTGATGATTCTATAGACTTTTGAAGTTACACATATTCCTGATTAACTCACAAATGCTTTGCTTGATGCTACCTTAGGACCTAGTTAGTGTGATCTTCACTCTGCCTGGAATGCCCTGTTATGAAGCTACCTTTTCCTAACTCAAATGCCAACTCATTTTTGACTCCTCCTTGGTGTTCACAGCCATAGTTAGCCACTCTTCTTCCTGTTGTTTCCCATAGCAAGTTAAATCTCTCTTAACACTTGGAATATTGATGAGCCATTGCTTTTCTGCTGTTTGCTGCCGCAAGAGAGTCAGGGCTATGACTTATCTATCCTTTCATCTCCTAAAGAAATTAGTACAAGACCTAATTGAGAACAAATGAAAATGTACAAAGATAAAAGAATGAATCAAAAAGAATGAGTCAGAGATCAAATAGATGGATTAATTAATATGGACTTGTCTAAGACTCAAAGAGTTGATAAAAAAAAACAGTATAGTATTGACATCTTTTTCCAACTTCTCTTTCCCCTTGCTAATTTGGAGTCTTCTCAGGAATTGCACCGTTGGCAGTCCACTCGTTATTTTCTTCTCTTAAATATGCTCTCAGAGCCTGCTTCATGATGACTGCCATGTTGGAAAGCACACAATAAAGGGAGTCTAATATACTATTTTTTCAGTGGCATTCACACAATTAGATGTGGTGAAATCTCTTATTGAATTCTAAACTGATATGGATGTACTTTCGGGTGATGAGTGGGTTCTTTAAATCATCCCACATAGATGATTCTCTACCAGACTAATACCTAGGATTTCTATAAATGAAATAAAGTTCTACTTTATGGTTATTTCGAGTCCTGAAGGAAAAGCAAAGCACAACTCTAAGAAAATGTTAATGATTATATATGAGTGTTCAGTTTGAAATGAAAATCTGTCAAAGACTTACTTTAGGAAATTTCATAAAAATGGATGGTAGGAAAAATCTTATCTGAAATATTCTACCATAAAAGTATTTTATTTATTTCTACCCATTTAAATTTCATTCTGTTTAGATATTTAACATTTGATAGTTTTAGGAAGGACCAAATGGCTTGAAATAACAACTTTTTCCAAATTCATAACAGCCCTTCATCTGGTCACTGAGCTGAGAGTTGTACCGAATTCTGTAGATTCTCTTCAATACTGGGTTTCATTCCCTTCATCTTGTGCAGGCCGCTCTCAGAGAAAACAGCCAAGAAAAACAACCAAAGCACAACCGGCTGTAAATTGACTTGCAAATGTACAAATTCAGACAAAAAGTGAAGCAGGAAATCTTCTTTGAAGAATAATTATCATAATTTATAATGGGCAAACCTAAACTCTTTCCAATATTTCTCTAAACTTTTCATTGACTTCAATGCCCATGATTGATAACTTTTGCCACTTCCTTTGATGTGTATTTTCAATATCCACACAGGTTCTCAAACATGGGAAACGATCTCCATGACCAATAGCTAGGAAACCAAATAATACTTGTCTCTAGTTAGCACAAATTAACATTAGGTCTAGTAGAAGAATTTGTATGCATGTGTGCATGTGTGTGTATGAGAGGAAGAGAGAAAGAGAGAGAGAGAGAGAGAGAGAGAGAGAGAGAAATGAAAGAAATCTAACAGCCTAGACATGACTGTACTAGACTAGATACTAAAGAATTTATATTCTAAAAGTTTCTATAATTTCAAACTTCAGTTCAGCTTTTCCTAAGAAATAAATATAAAGTACAAACTATATATTTAAGTCTAAAGAAAAATAACAAAGGCAATTAAACCTCTGATGAATGTATTTCAGGTCAGTATGCTATAATTTAGTAATAAAAATTAAGTAAAAATGTGTTAGCCTGCAGCGGTAGCCCTGTGGCATCCGATCCCATCAGATCTCAGAAGCTAAGCAGGGTCAGACCTGGTTAGTACCTGGATGGGAGACCACCTGGGAACACCAGAAGCTGTAGGCTTGGGAGAAGGACCTGGCAACCCCCTCCCAAAAATCAATCTGCCATTGAAAACCCTATGAACAGCAGAGAAGCACTGACAATAGTGTTTCCCCTGTTGTACAGAGGGTCGCTATGAGTTGGATACCGACTCGACAGCACCTAACAAC
>VMDO01019905.1:0-37500 GCA_007922755.1 Pedetes capensis
ATATACATACACATGCCAAAATAACCCAAAACACAATACAATACATATATGGACACCCTATCCTAGTTGATTACAGGATTATTTTCTTTAAAATATTGTTTCACGAATAGATACAATTAAAATATCCTGTTAGCACATAATTTTTCCATTCTCTGATAGCCACTTATAGTCTCAGCTAGTGAAAAGTAGTACAAGTGAAAAGCACTCAGCTAGTGAAAAGTATACATATATACATATGTATATATGTGTATATATGTATAAATATATATATACACACACATATATATATATACTTATATATATATATATATATATATATATGCGTGTTGTCCAAGAATTAATGAATATCTTCATGCTTTTGAGTTTAATCAACATTTCTCGAAATAGCACATGATTATATCTAAAGAGATAAGATAGCAATCAGTAAGAATACAAACTCAAAGTCAAATCTTTTTTCTATGAAAGGCTGACTCTTTTACTTCTTAGCTGTGATAAATTCGGCAAGACATTGAAACTCTGTATGTATTATGTCCTCTTATATAAGCTGGAAGGAAGCAGAGGTCCTCAAAATCATCCAAAGAATAACTAAAGATTAATTCTTAAATGCTTAAAACAGCACTATGTAGCAGGTTGCATTTATAGGAAAATAATGTTTGTATCAATATTTGTTTTAAATAATGTAACATAAATAGGAAAAAGAATCACTATTATCTGTCACAAGTACCAATTTGGAAGGCTGTTCAGTGACACACAGCCATTACTTGACACCACTAAAAGTCATGTTTTTTACTGCATATTC
Source organism: Pedetes capensis (assembly GCA_007922755.1). NCBI lineage: Eukaryota > Metazoa > Chordata > Mammalia > Rodentia > Pedetidae > Pedetes > Pedetes capensis. Next base: position 800 of record VMDO01019905.1, read on the forward strand.
ACAATTTAGTTAACAAACACAAAGTATAGATTTTTCAATTTTTGTGCAATTCACAGAAAAACCTTAGGTAAACTAGAATGCAAGAGCTAAGACACAAATTCCTAATCTGATCATCCATCTCTTAATAAGTCTATTAGATCATTTACTACAAACACATAGAGTTTGAATCCATAAAATGACAAAGAAGAATATTATGCACTGCCACTTACTTGATGTTTCTGGGCTAGAGGGGCTACAATTCTGATTCATGAGAGAAATTTCAGGCAAACAGATGAAAAGATGAAAAATATGTCAATAGCTTTTTCCTCTGATGATATGACATTCAGAAGATATACAGTCCACGGTGTATTAATTTTTGATGACTGTAACATAAGTGGTTTGTAACCATACTGAGATTTAATGCCAATTAGAGGTGATTGAGTTATGATTCTGAAACATCAAATTATCTGTATATTCATAGAAGAGGTAGTGAAAGTAATAGTTTTCATGTATTCTATATAATATATCTCATGGACAAGTATCCCTGAGCTATTTGTATACTATTTTAAACCCTATTTTCTTGATTTACTGTTGCTTAGAAAAAACATTGTTGTTACTTTCCTGGTTATTATTTTCAACAGCAAATATCAAAAACATTCCATTACTACTTACCATAGCTATTTTGCTTTTGCCAAAATACCTTCTGTATTACTTTAAAATATTTATTAAATGAATATTTTATATTAAATATATTGATCATTTTTCTGGTTTAGATTATTTTATTGAATATAAGTTGTTATTTGTTGTTATGTGTACACTATTAAAATGGAGTAAACAAAAAAAACATAATTAATTAATGGTACAACCCATAAAATATATAAAAACTGATAACATGGTACTTGGTTCCTCAGGATCATAGTAAAATGATATCTTAGATATAATATTTTAATAGCAACTAATAAAATTAATTCTTGTTTGTTCATCAGATACCAAAATTAAGCTAAAGTTGTTATTCTGTATAAAATAAATTGATGAATGCCTGTGTGTATTGAAGAGAGTGTGGTAGAGATGGGAAAATGGGCATAGTATCAAAAAACTTAGTTCAGACAAACTTATAAGAAAAGGCATTTACAGAATACTTAGAGGTTTAAACATTCAGCTAAAATGTGTGAATCTCAAGTGAAATGCAGATCAGCTGCCACTATCTCTTCAAGACTCAAAGTTTATTGTCTTAAGAATTAACGGAATATGGCCACAATACACCAACATTTTTCTTTTGAGCCCTTCCAACATTGAATTTTCTCCATAAGGGACTTTCCATTGGGAAAAGCTATTGAAAAGATCCTCTTTAGGGTGTTGGAAAGTAAAGATGTCACATTGAAGATGAAGGTGAACTTGACTCATGCTATTTTCAGTCACCTATGGTTGTGATAGCTGGACATTAAATGGTTGTGATAGCTGGAAACAGGAGAAAATTAATGCTCTTGAATTATGGTGCCGGAGATGAATATTAAATATAACATGAACTGACAAAAATCAAAAACAAAAACAAAAACTAATAACCCAACAGGTCTGTCCTAGAGGAAGTGCAACCAGACTTCTCCTTTGGACCAAGGATAACTAGACTCTATCTTATGTATTTTGGACATAGACAGGAGGGACTAATCCCTAGAGAAGAACATCATGTTTGGGAGAGTGGCAGGTCAATGAAAAAAAGTAAAACTGTCAACTAGATGGATTGACACAGTGACTGAAACAATAGACTTAACCATATGTAAGGCCGTGTACCTGCCACAGAGTTGAGGAGGGTTTCCTTCTGTTGTACATAGAATTGCTCTGTGTCACACCTAACTCGAGGCACCTAAAAGCAACTTCTGGCAACTCAGCATCTATCTTATAACCAAAATTGAGGGTTATAAATATAAAAAAAGATTTTAATGCTGAAAATGATATTTTAATCTTAGTATCAAAGTTATTTCCCCAATTTGATAATAATGTTGTTGATCTAGTAATTGTATATTTGCAGAGGCTTGACTACATACTCATGATATGAGTCACTCTTTCTCCAGATTCTAAGTTTTCTGGTACACATATGGCATAGATCTTTTGCATAGTCTTTGTTTTTGACGATGCCACAGTTTTAACTTTACAATCCCTCAACTTTGTTTGTTGAGATTAACTACTATCTCCATTTGGGTCTCTTGTACCAAATTCTTGCCTTTTTTATTTCTCAGAGAGTTAGTCTTAATATATTCTAAGCTTCATTAAGAAAATCAGAAGTGAACCTTTCTAATTTTATTGCCTCCATAACACGACATTTTCCTATGGAAATAATTCAATCTGTGTCAGCTTGATCATCAAATACACTCAATTTTCAATAAAAATGTGTTAATGATCAATTCTGGGAGTAAAGTTTAAACTTTCCTTTAAATGACAAAAAATGGAGCTATCTGGGTGAGGAAAATATTTTTAGCTAAAATGCAAACAAAATAGCCTCTATACAATAAAAACATAAAACATTGATGAAAATATTTAAAAAGATGGATAAATGGAAAGATATCCGTATTCATGAATTAGAAGTTAATATTGTTAAAGAGGCCATATAATTTTAAACAATCTCTACATTCTATGTAATATCTATAAAAATACTAGTGATAGACTACACAGAAATAGAAAATAACATCTTCAAATTTGTATGCAACCACAAAAGATCCCAAATAGAAAAAGCAATCGAGCAAAAACAACAAAGCTGAAGGCATCACAGTACTTGACTTCAAAGTCAAATATTCAACAAAACTATAATAACCAAAACAGCATGTTAATGGAATCAAACTCAGAGCTATTGATTACAGTAAAACAGACAGCTCAGAATTAACTCTATATATCTACAACCAAAACCATATGTACAAAATTACCAAGAACATAAATTGGGAAAAGAGCAATCTTTTCAATAAATGATGTTTGGAAAACTAGATATACACAAACATAAGAATGAAATTAGAACTTGATCTCTTACCACAATCAAAAATAAGCATTTGTTATAGGCCTAAATGTAAAATCTCTAACTGTGAAACAGCCAAATGTAAGGAAAATACTTTATGAGATTGGTCCAGGCCAATAGTTTTTGGTAATCCCTCAAATAGACATAGACAACTAAGAGTGAAAATAGGAAAATGAGAAGACATTAAAATAAATATACTGATGTAGAATTTCTAAAAGGTTTTTCTTCATTCTTTTGATTGTTTGCTTTTCTATGTTTAAAAATCTAAGCTTGATATAACACTTTTTGTCTAGTTTTGCTTTTGCTGACTGTATTTTGGGGTCTGATCCAAAAGTCCTTTGCCTATTCCATTGTCTTAAAATATTCCCCTATGTTTTGTTCTAGTAGCTTCATGGTTTCTTGTTTTACATGTAGGCCTTTGATCCATTGTAAGTTGAATTTTATTTTTATACTTTCAGTGATGTGGAAGAAACCTAGGGCCATGCTCCTACCAGGAAAGTGTTCTATCTCTGCGTTTAATCCCAAATTCCAAGTTGATTTGTATTGAAAGACCCCCGGAGGGTATCCTTCTCGGACAGAGACCCAAGCCCAAGGACCAGAATCGAGCCACGGGATGCAAACGCAAGAGGCAGCTTTATTGTTCACACAGGCGCCTGCGGTCGCTCCAGCCTTCGGATGACTGGGCGCCCGGGGCAAAGGGGCGATGGTTCTTTTATAGGCAAAAGTGCGATTACAGAAGCAGAAGCATGGTTATTGGTCGTTTCAAAACATATCAGGGGTTGTGGCGGGGAAAAAGGCGTGGGGTTGTGGCGGGAAAACATGTCAGGGGGTTGTGGCGGGGATTTCAAAAAGCGTGGTTCAAAAAAGCGCGGTTCGTGGTTATTGCCAGATCTGATACGGGGCTTTCCCTCCCTCTGGTACTTTCTGATATGGGACTTTCTGTCCTGGCCCACTTTCCTGGTATTGGGGCCAGCCGTCCCAGGCAGTTACAGTTTTAGGTGGGGTCTTTCAGGGTCTTTCAGTATATATGTTAAGAATTAGGGGTCTAATTGTATTCTTCTGCATATTTAAATCCACTTTTCTGGCACCATTTGTTGAAAGGATTCTTCATCTTCCAGGGTATGTTCTTGGTTCCTTTGTTGAAAATCAATTGGCTCTAAATACATGGACATTTTTCTGAATGTTCTATTTTGTTCCTTTTGTTTATATATTCTTTCTTGATTGTATCACAATATTTTGATTACTATTTCTCCATAGTAAGACTTTGTTTGCTTGTTTGTTTTTAAACAGGGTCTCCTTTGTAGTCCTCTCTGGCTTTGAATTTGTAATCCTGTTTCAGTCTCCTGAGAAGTGAGATTACAAGCATGTGCCACCATGCCTGGCTCCTTGTGGTAAGTTTTGAAGTCAAATATCATGATTGTGATGCCTCAAACTTCTTTTCCCTTGGGATTGCTTTTTGTTATTCTTGGTCTTTTGTGGTTCCATAGAAATTTTGTGGATTTCCCCCCATAATCCTTAGAGTATCATTGGTATTTTTAAGGAGATTGCATTGACTCAATAGACTAGTTTGGATCATGTCATGGTCTGAATAAAAAGTGTCATGTGCTTTAACATTTGGTTCCCAGCTGGTGATGCTGTGCTAAGAGGTTATGAAACTTTTAGATGTGGAATTCTTGCTTTGCAGAAGTATCTCCTGTGGTGGTGGTGTGGGGAGGGGAAGGAGGGTTGGAAGCTTTAACCTAGAACCACAGCACAGATCAATCTCTATTCCTGATGCATCATGCCATGAAGTCATTTAAGACAAGCCCTACTTGTACCACTTCCATGTCTGCCCTTCCACCACTATTCGTTGATTCGCCAACTATGACCTCCTAACAAACCTCTTCCCCTATAAGTTTGTTTGGGTTGTTTTTTGTGATACAATAATGACAGAAAATACAGAAAATTGGTACTGGAGAGTGGCATCATTAGGCAGAAGCCTAACCATGTGGTTCTTAGCCTTTGGAACTTGTTTGTGAGAGGAATCTAGAAGGATTTGGAGATGCAGAGGAGAAAAGCCCTAGAGAGCTTGATGGATGCTGCTGTCTATAAAAATGAAGATGAGACTCACAGAGTTTTAGAAGACAATCAGGACTCTAAAGGGTACTGGAAAAAAGTGATTTGTGTTATTTTCTAGCAAGGAGACCCTGCATTTTCTCCATGTCCAAAGGATTTGAATAAGACTGAATGTAGAAATAATGGACTCATTAACCTGGGAGAAGAAATTATCAAAAATCATAATATTCAGACTGCATCTTAGTTGTTACTTGTTTTTAACCATATTTATGAGGAAAATATGAAACTGAAGGCACAGGAAAAAGATCTGAAAAATATGAAGTTTAAAGAGTGAAAAAACTGCAGCTTGTCTAAGTTTAGTGTTGATAGGGCTGATTTGGGCTAGGAGGTATTAATTTTTAAAGAGAAAAGCTACAGTGAAGGGAAGCCTTGACCTTAATGTGCCAGGTGTGGCAGTGCTGGGCAGTGTTTTGTTCTGTTGTACTTAGGGTCACTATGAGCCAGTATCAACTCAATAGCACCTAACAACTACTCAGAGGAAGCAATTCTTCCCCAGTCATCTTTTGAATGTTTTCTAGCCTAGGGGGCTCATTTTCCAGCACTATGTTTGACAGTGCTTGTCTGCTTTTCATAGGAGTTTCAATGGCTAATTGTTTTGAAAGTGGGCTGCCAGATTCTTTGCCCTTCTGTGTTTCTGTCTCAAAGCTCAGCTGAAACCTATCTACCGTGGATGGCCCTAGGGGTATCTGTAATACTGGTGGCAGAGCTTTCAGCATGACAGAAACATGCAAGCCCCCACAGTACAACAAGCTGACAGAAATGTGAGGGAGCGTGTTTGGTAAACTAACTAAAGTTGCACAAATAGATGGAACTCAGTTCTGAATTATAGCTTCTCTGACCAGGAGTGTGTTTCACCAACAATGGCTATGTACTTAAAAAAAAAAAAAAAAAGAGAGAGATAGACTTAGATTTTCTCTTATTTTCCCTATTATTTAGCTATGAAAATGATATATATGATAACTAAAAATGTAAATTTTCCTCAATTAGTCCTTAAAACATGAGTGATCTTATAACAAACAATGGAGTCATTGTTAGAAATGGAGAACAATACAGAGATATATTTTTAAAATGCCAAAATTTGGCCTCATTTTCCTCAGAATCAGGGATTAGAAACATACAATTCACACTTCTAGGAAAGTTTTGGTTTGTCTTTCTTCAAACATACGGTAAATAGCTTAGTGCAACCCTTAATACTCTGGGATGATTATTTATGACTAATCAGATTGAGTCTGCAGCTGTATAGCACCCTGGTATCCTTTGCTGCCTGATCTTGGAAGCTAAGCATGGTTGGCCTGGTTAGTCCTTGGATGGGAGACTGCCTGGGAATACCAGTTGCTGAACGTTTCGAAGAAGGACCTAGCAATCCACTCCTGAATCATTCCTCCATTGAAAACCCTAGGAATAGTAGAGAAGCACTGACAATAGTGCCTGGGATGGCATAGTGTCAGGGAGTGTTTTGTTCTTTTATACATAGGGTTATTATGAGTCAGACCCAAATCCAAGGCACCAGACAACAACAACAACAACAACAAAAACAACAACAACAAATCAGATTGAAGTTCAAATGGTCTGCACATTCTCAAACCTAATCTGCACCTGAATCTAATCTGTACTTATGTTTTGGCAATTCCTTAAATGGAAAAAATGTTAGATCATGATTCTTATTCACTCCTTTCCTTCAACCACTCCTTGTCCATATAGTGACTGGATATAAATGATAATGAAATGATGGAGAGCAAGTATAATATTTCAGTTATGAGCAAAGATAGCAAGTGTGATAAATAGTAATTTACAATAATAATGATAATAAATAAAATGATAAATCATTGCATTGTATTTTTATGACATATCTGGTGGTGCTATACTTGCCCCCCAAGCCAGTGCTCCACAACAAATATAATCCACACCCAATTCTAATCCTCTTCTATTTTTCAGCCCTCCAAAACTGTTAAAAGTGTACAGATTAGTTTCAAGTCTATAATGTATTTTTAGCAATTAAAAAAGCATAGATAAGATTTGTTAGAATGTATTTCTCCATGTGTATCATGGTACCAATTTACATCATCTTTCAGTGGTCATAAACAGCAGAATATCATTTTGAATTTATCTTTGATTTGCACGTGGATACTGATATTTTTGTATAAAAATTAATGATTAATTGTTGTTTTATATTAGTTAACATATTTGCTTGCAACAAATTTGCTTCTGACAATTTTCTAGTGACAGATATTAAAAGAAACTTATGTTCCCAAATTACTAACCTGATGATTACCTTCTGATAATCCTATTTTCTGATCGGAGATGAAGTTCATTGCTTCCTTTGTTAATAGCTGTGACTAATGGTAATTTCATCTCGCTCAAGTTTTAACCAGTGGAATGTATCAGGGATAGAAAATCTTCAAAAAGTTACCTTTGTGAGACATGTTTTAGATTCGAAGCTACTTTTCAAAGTAGACTTTGTGAACACTCTTGCCTTTATATATGATAGCTTAAATTATTTCATTTATAAAGAAAAATGTTTTCATATATACATAATTTTGTTTCTCTGTGCATTAATTATGTTAGTTTGAAATCCACATAAAAGAGTATTACAGGTTATATTTTACAATACTTTACCACAATGAGATGGTTGTCCTAAATATTATAATCACTCAAAGCAGCTCTCTGTCAACACTAGTTTTGTTTCTCACCACTGTGTAATCATACAGCTATCAAATTTTAACCAACTGAACATCACAGTTTTTCTGACTGCTGTTTGTTGTCATCATTGCATATTATGCTGCTGAAGAATATTTATGAGTCTTGTCATGTTCTATGGTACTATTTAGGAACTGACATTAGTATTCATTATCATATTTGTTGAGACAACAGTGAGGACTCCAAAACCTAGAAGTCTCAAATAATTTTATTACATGAGATTTGGTATAGGGACCACAGTGTATAGCATAGAAACCATAGGGTGACTTGTTTTGAAAATTTTTCTGTATAGCAAGCACATCATAATTTACTGTAGTGTGTGTGTGTGTGTGTGTGTGTGTGTGTGTGTGTGTGTGGCCTAAGCATATGAAAAAGAATTTATACAAATGCTTACTATTTTCTGTTGGCTCTCACATTGTGTACTTACTTCTTTGTCCTCCTACACCACAGCTTCTAGTGGATTGTTGTCAGATATTCGTAGGTTTCAGTAGCCATTTTTGGTAGTACCTCCATGTTATAGAAAAATAATGGTGCTTCAGATTAGTCCCTATTAGTTGAATTTGGAGGGCATTTTGCTGAAAGTAGTGATTAACTAAATTTAGCTAAACTTCTACTTAGTAAAATGCATATTATTAATTTTCTAAAACAATTTTATCTAACAGATACTCCTAAATGATGATAAGAAAGGACTGCTTGGTATGAAAATTTCATTCATGATATGAAAGTCTTAGAGATGAAAAAAATAGTAATAACATATAACAACTTCTAATTATTTGTTGTTATGTGCTAAACCCCCCATGTTCAGTCAGTTTGCCTTACTGAGGAAATACTGGTTGGTTCAAACTCAAGAAACGTGCATTAGGGCTGAATCTTTTCACCATACCTCTTCAATATCTATGCTGAGGAAATAATCTGAGAAGCTGGACTTTATGAAGAAAAACACAGCATCAGGATCAGAGGAAGACTCGTTAACAACCTATGTTATGCAGATGACAACTTTGCAGAAAGTGAAGAGGATTTGAAGAATTTACTGATGAAGATCAAAGAACATAGCCTTCAGTATGGATTGTGTCTCAACCTCAACACAACAAAAATCCTTACAAATGGAGTCAGTATGCAACTTCATGATAAATGGAGAAAGGATTGATGTTGTCCAAGATTTTGTTTTACTTGGTTCTACAATCAACACCAACAGAAGCAGCAGTCAAGAAATCGAAAGATGTATTACATTGGGAAAAAGCTATTCCAAAACATCTCTTTAAAGTATTGCAAAGAAAGATGTCACATTCAAGAAGAATATGCAGCTAATGCATGACATATTTTCAATCATAACATATGGTTGTGAAGGCTAGACATTAAATAAAGGAGACAGAAGAAGAATTAATCCTTTTGAATTATGGTGCTAGAGACAAATATTTAATATACCATGGACTGCCAAAAGTACCAACAAATTCATTCTAAATTAAGTGCAACTAGAGGGCTCCTTGGAAGCAAGGATGGCTAGACTGCATCTGACATATTTTGGTCATATGGTCAGGAGGGAACAATCACTGGAGAAGGACATCATGTTTTGGAGAGTGACAGGTAAATGAAAAAAAGGAAGACCCTGAGCTAAATAAATTGACACAGTGACTACAACAATGGGCTTAAATATGTAAAAAGGAAAGATCATATGCCTGGCATAGAGTCTGAGAGTGTTTCATTGTGTTGTACATAGCGTTACTATGAATGGGACTCAATTCAAGAGCACCTAATAACAACATCAAAATGTGCTAAAATCTTGTATTATATGGTCATCTTACACCATTTCCCTAGTCACAACATTAATTCTGGTTTAAAAAATTTCCAACATACATTTACAGTAGAGATAGTTTCAATAAAGATTTAGTTATGATTTATGTTTCGGCTGGGGTTTAGCTCAGTTGGTAGAGCACTTGCTCTACACTCACTGAGGACCTAGGTTTGATCTCCAGCACTACAAAAAGAGGAGAAGGATGTGGAGATTCACCCCCAAAGCAATCCTGACATAATCAGCTAGTGAAAACCCTATGAAGGTTGCTATGAGTCTGAGTCAGATCTGACTAGTCAGCACCTAACAACAACAACAACAACATGACTTATGTTTATTATTTTAGCTTCCGATTACATCCTGAAAAGCTTTGGTTTAAACTTCATGTTGATTCAACTTGGTTATAAATTTAGGATTAAGCATTATTATATTGAGAATACAACTCCAAATATATTGCATATTTTCTTGCAGCATATGCTTTTTTGTTAAATAATCAGACTATTTGAGCAGTTTAGAACATTGACTATTTTTTGTAAAAAGATGTAGTGACAACTCTTCACTATTATTTCTTTGAACTTACATACAACACTTAGAAATGTCTTGGGTGTGTTGTTTGGGTTAGAGAGGGAATGGATAAGAAAACAACTATAACTGGTTAAGAGAAAATAAGAAAAATGTGAAGACTCTTTGAGCGATCAAGTGCTTGATCATATACATGAGTTTGGTCTGAATCTTGACTTTCAGAACTTTGAATTGGTCAGAGAAATGGAGGCTCTGTGATTCAGCTTATTTAGTGCTGTCTGCAAGTTTTGAGATACACATCTGGTTGACCTGTACACTTACAAAGGTGCAGACATGACACTGGATTCAGTAAGCATTAACCTAAAATAAAATTATCATGTTCAAGATAGCTTGTTGTAACATTTAACTGTAATTCTATTTAAAAATATTTTTTGAACTTCAACATGATACTTAAGGAAAAATATGCTCCCCCCAAAAAAAAGTCAGTCAATGTATTTTCCTTGGAGTAGGAAGATTAACAGAAGATAACAAATTCAAATTAAAGTTGGATTGGGTGGACAAGAAAAAGAATAAACCAGCGATCTTGACATGCAGAGAAAAGAAAAATTATAGTTCAGAAAGTATACTTTTAATTTTAGGTCTACAGGTCAAACATTAATTGGTTCAAATCACAGATATTTGAACTACCATTTTATATTAAACCGAGGAATTCCAGTATAAGAAAAATAAGGGAATTTTGGAAGACATGAACACTATCTGTTTCTGGAAAGGCCCTGATGCCTAGAGGGAGTGAGGTAGGCACAGGGCTTAGAGAAGCAAGATATCCCTAGGGTGCAATAAGAAGTTCAACAGACCATCTATGCATAAGAAATGCCACAGTGGATTGTTGTCAGATATCTGTAGGTTTCAGTAGTCACTTTTAGTAGTACCTCCATATTAAAGGAGAATAATGGTGCCTCAAAGATGTCCCTTTCCTAATCCCTAGAACCTGTGAATTTGTTATATTACCTGGCAAAAAAGAATTGAGATTCCAGGTGCAGTTAAAGTTGCTTCACATCTGAATTTGAGATGAAGAGCATTCCTAGATTATTCAACTGAAGTGTAACCATTTAATACCTTAAAAATAGAAGAGAGAATCAGAAGAGAGGGTCCAAGAGATGTAAGATAAAAAGGACTTAATCTACTACTGCTGGCTTTGAAAATCTGGGAAGGAGTACATAAGCCAAAGAATACAAGAACCCTGTAGGAGCAGGAACAGATGATGTTCCCAAAAGTGATGAAGTCTTGATGAAATTTTATTCTTAACCTAAAGAGAGCTATGTTGGCATTCTGATGATCAGAAGTTGGAGAAAATAAAATTTGTTGTTTTAAGTCATTGAGTTTGTAATAATTTGGTATAAAAGCTACTGAAAACCAATACTCTCCAGTTAATTTTGTATGTGAGTATGAGGGTTTCTCATTATAAGTAACCATAGCATTGCCAGCTCTGATGTCCCAATTTTAACAACAGGAATTTTGATGTCCCCCAATTTAATAGTAATTGTGTGTTTAACATTTGCTCTTCAAACAGTATGTAATGACAAAATCTCAGCATATATTTATTTGCCCTGCCATATACCAAGCTTTGAAAGGGAAAGAGAGTTATTTATTTGGTTGACAGGAAAGCCTAATATACAAATTGACTAGTAATTTGACTCTTGGCACAAATCTAATGAGGTACAAATGGTGGTAGTCTACAAAATTTGAACAGATGGCTGACTGTTGTGGAATTCAAAGTTTTAGAAAAGTAGAGGTATCAAGAAAATATGTTTTACTATTGTGTGGATATGTCATTTATAGCATGCTATATAGCATCTGACAGTGTCAGATCTCAGAAGCTAAGCAGGGTAGGCCTTGTTGGTACTTGAATGGGAGACCAGCCAGGAACACCAGGTGCTGTAGGCATGGGAGAAAGACCTGGAAACCCACTCCTAAGAAACAATAAGCCATTGAAAATCCTATGAATAGCACAGAAGCCCTGACAATAGTGCCAGGCATGGCACAGTGTTGGGGACTATGAGGGTTACTATGAGTTGGACAGATTCAACAACCTAACAAATAACATATAGCTAAAGCAGCAGGTCCATAGTGAAATGATTGATTGTATGATTATCAGATGTGAAAGCATTGTTGATAATCCAATTTCCAGAGGGAAAACTTACCCCTGAACTTTTATTGATTCAATTTTGTTTATTTGGAAATTACTGATTTCTATTCACTTTATAGACTCTTGACTATTCTGATGTTAATTACAATCTAACAAATTTAAGTAGTTTTCACTCATATCTCAAATATCTATATTATTCAGTTCTTTTGGATTTATAGTTTTAGCTTCCTGATTTTCTCATAGAAGAGCCTACTATGTGGTAAAATTCCATTTTAGGCATTCTTAGATGTTGCATTTTGGAGACTATGAGAAGTACACACTGATATGGACATAATAAGGGGTGATTTGGGGAATCAACCCTGGAGAGGAGAAGAAATGAAAGAAGGAGAAATGGTTAAATATACTCACGCACCTGACAGTCTGAAAGACTGACTTGGCTTATCCAATGGGGAGCTCTGGAGCTGGAATGGAGCTCACAGTTGCTTCATATTAGAGTAGGAGGCCTGGCTGTTTTACTTCCACACTGATCAATTTTTGGACAAAGGCTGTTCATAAGAGGAAATATGTCTTTTGGCAAGGAATAATTCTTTGGTCAAAAAGGGCAGGGAGATAAGGACTATCTTCTGGTGGTATTCCCAGTAGCTGGAGAAATCAACCTGATCAGAGGATCAGAGTACATACCACAGAATCATTTCCTGTGGGGTTGAGTTGAATCTGTGTGGAACAAAGACATGACATTATTTAAACAACTAGCTTTCCTAGGTGTGCAAAATAGATTTCACAATCCATTAATGTCCCTTTCTGTTGTCATATTGTTTGTTTTTTTTCACTAGAATTTTGAATTTTATTGTATAAAATATTGGGGATTCTACATCTCCCTCCAAATTCAAACCTTATGTGATAATTTAATAAAGATAAACAAATCTAATTTTGTTTTCCTTTAACAATAAAAATTACCTTTCTCTCTAACCCCAGTATATTCTGTTAATAAATCAAAAAGTATTTAATGAAGCAAATTGTTTAATGCAAATTCCTCACAAATGATTTCAGATATAGAATACATTATATTTTAAAGCAATTTGTTCAGAGTAAAACATTCTCATACTTCTCAATAAATATTAAACTAGATGAGATGAATGTTATTGACATACTATTTCTCTCTTTGCTTTAAAAGAAGCATGCTCTTTTACACAGCAGTATGTGAATAATCCCAAAGAAACCCAAGAACAACTAGAATACCTCCTTCAGTTGCTTCTTTTTACTTCTTCATTCATGTTTAACTGAAAGTGAATTTGCAGGCTTTTAATTATCCTGCAGCTTGAATTCAACCAGTGATAAGTAGTTATTTAATTTACTGTCATCTCTAACTAACTTCAACAGTGCCAGAGCACCTCAGCATTTTCTTGAGTAGCATTACTGAACAAGAGTAGCTATCTGGAGTGATAGTGCACTTTTATTGTGCTAGAAATGACCTACACATAATTAATTTCAATTTTCTGCACAGATAGAGCTACAGTATATTTATATTGAAAAATTTTAATTGGCCAGAAATTTCATATTTGTTATTTTATTAATTGAATCAATAAATAATTATTGACTCCTTCCCCTCATAAAGGACTATTGCAATTAGCTAAGAAGATAATAGTGGCTTGTACTAAACTGGTGCTAGGAGGACTGAAGAGAAGTGGTTGAATTTTGGATGTATCTCGAGATAAATGTGTCAGTATTTATGGATTTATTGAGTGTGAGTTAAACAAAGCATTAAAGATGATAACAAGATTTTTGATCTAAGTAACTAAAACAGTATAATCAGCATTATCGATAATGGGAGAATGTTGTGAAATTAATAGGTTTTGGTAAACATATCACAAACTTCATTAATATAAAGTAGTCATTCTCATACCACATAATGTGGAATAATTCATTATTATTCATATTAAAGAAATATGAAAAGTAATCCTTTTATGAAGAATACTTTTTAATAGTTATTTAAATAAATTAAAGTTGAACCATCTAAGGACCAAATGAGCGGAGGAAATGTAATGCTAATATAGGTGAATATATATTATTTAGAAAGCTAAGATGGTAAGTAGAAAATGCTTCCAAACATAAAATTCTAACAGTGAAAAGACTAAAATGGAACACCATTTTAAATACAATATTGTTAATTTTTTCTAGATTTCTTTGATTAGTTTGTGATTTTTTTTTTCTACTCCAGTACTGGGAGATTGAACCATGGCCTTGCACAGGCTTGGCAGGGGCTCTACCACTGAGCTGCACCTCAATGCTTGTTTTATTTTTTATTTTGAGTTAGAATCTCACAAATGTGCGAAGGCTTCATCTGGCCTTGGATTTGCATCCTTTTTCCTCAGCTTTCCAAGTCTCTAGAATAATAGGTATGTATCAAGCCATCCAGCTCAAATTTTTTTTGTTTATGCAAGAATGTACTTTATTTTTAAGATAATTTAGGAGAAAAGTGGTTACCAAGAGAACTATTTTCTTTTCTGATGATACTACAGCCTCACATCTGAATTTTAGAATGTAGCTTATATTATATTCAATGTTTTTCATCATTTCTTATTTTTACTGACACACATTTTTAAAGACATCTATTTGTATTTCTATCTCAATATTCATATAATATTTAGCTTTTTGTGTTTGTTTTCCTTGTTTATTTTCATTTCCTCTTATGTCTTAATACTTTTTGTCCTATAAGCTATTCTGGTTTTATTTTATCCCTTGTTGGCTAGTATTTTGCCATGTTCATTAGTTTTACATTCCCTATAAGAAAAATACATCAAGACAAAATATAAAGGCACTTTTGAGTGGTAAAAGCTGACAAGCTGCAATGATTACATTAGATAGATTTATATAAGCTGTATAATAATTGCTTAAAATCATTGGAAGAATTCATTACCATTATTCATACAAGTAAAATTTTAGTCGTATTACATTTGTTCATTTTCCAGTCTAAAATTCTTTGAAATACATAAAATTACAGTTGCAAATTGAAATAGTCTGAGAGCACTAGGGAATAAATGTGGGTATTTAAGAAGGTACATCTGCTGAGCCACCTTAATTGATATCCATAAATTGAAATATGTCTGTATATTGTGTGTGCGCAAAATTTTAGTCAAACAGCTCAATTGTTCCAACATGTGGTAAGTAAATATACATAGGCATAGGATTGATCATGTAGAAACCAGAGATGAAAGCTGCACACAAGCATTTGACAAAATCAGATATCTGATGGATGACCCCAGAAAATGTCTTCATTTGGCCAAGATGATCTGCACATGCAGAAAATTCTTAGAAACATCTAACAAATACTGCTGCAGCAGAAGAGTGATCACAATCAACCATCTGTATATTCAGACAAGAAGGGATTAATTATATATGGGAATAAAGACTCCATAATCTAAAATAATAATGGTCTCTTTATTTTGACATGGCCATTCACATGAGATGGTTTGTCATGAAATGAAGACTCAATTATACAACATGTCAGATAGTGTAAATTTCTTGACTAGTTTGACTTTTACGTAAGTCCTTCTGCATACTCTATGTTCTCTTAAACCACCTAGGCATCTTATTACTTAGAGAGCAATTCAATCAAATATATATTCAATAACAATAATTATGTCCATCATTGTTGTTGTTGTTAGGTGCTGTCGAGTCGGTATCCGACTCATAGCGACCCTCACAGGGTTTTCAATGGCTGAGTGCTTCGGGATTGCCTTGGGAGTGGATTGCCAGGCCCTTCTCCCATTTTTTGCGGTGCTGGGAATTGAAGTCGCAGCCTCAGAGACTGCAGCGCAGCACTCTACCCACTGAGCTAAATCCCAGCCCCATATCCATCATACCCATGTTTAAATATATGGGCAAAGACTTTTTTCAGATTGTAATGGATACCAGTGCAGGAAGGTATTAGTATTCAAAACATTTTATACATAAGATTGAATGGATCTTGATTGAGATTCCATTTCCTTGTATACAGCTACCCATACTATGCAAAGCAATATACATTTTCAACAAAACAATTATCAAAATCCAACTGAAGTTATTCACAGAAATATAAAAAAATATAAAATGTATATGGAACCACAAAATACCCAACATAGCCAAAATAGTTCCAAGATAGAAAAAGTTGGAGGCATTACAATATCTGATTTAAAATTACAGTACAAAGCTATAGTAGCCAAGACAGGATAATAATTACATAAAAGCAGAAGTATAGATGGGAGACAGAGAGAAATGAGAGAGGGAGAGGGAGAGGGATAGGGAGGAGGGGGAGAGAGGAGAGAGAGAGAAAGAGAGAGAGAAGAGAGACAAGAGAGAGAGAGAGGAAATAAATTTAAACATATATGGTCAGTGATTTTTGGCAAGGGCACCAAGAACAGTACTGGGGAAAGGGAAGCCTCATGCAAAAGGATAAAATTGGACTCTTACACCTACACAAAAACCATCTCAAATGGATAAAAGATCTAAACATAATACCTGAAAATATAAGATTTTAGAGGAAAAACAGAAGAAAAGCTCTTTGACACTGGAATTGGCAATGATTTATTCAATGTCACAGCAAAAACTCACTCTACAAAAGCGAAAATAAACAGACCTACATCAATCAAACCTCTGCATAGAAAAAGAAACAATCAACAGAGTGATAGAGTATCCTACAGACTGAGAAAAAAACTGCAAACAGTGTACCTGATAAGAAGCTAATATTCAAGATTTGCAAAAAAACTCATAAAACTCAAAAAACAAAACAAAACAAAAAAACCCATACAACCCAATTTAAAAATGTGCAAAGAACCTTAGCAGGCACTTCTTCAAAGATAACATAAAAATGGCTAACATGTATACGAAAAGATGCTCATCATTACTATTCATCAGAGAAATGCAAAACAGAACTACTATGAACTACTAGGTATTAGTCACACTCATTAGGTTAAACATTATCAAAAAGATAAGAATAGGTATTAGTGAAGGTATGGAGAAAATGAGACTGTTGTACACTGTAGCTGAGAATGTAGGATGCTGTAGCCATTTTGGAAAACAGCATGTATGCTCCCAAGGAAATTAAAAATGGAATTATCATATTACCCAATAAGTTCTTTCCTAGGTATAGACTCAAAGGAAATAAAAGTCATCATCTTATAAAAGGAAGGTTATCTTTTATATTTCAGCAAGAAAAATTAATGTTCAATCTCATAATTTTATTTCTACTTACAAACTGAATGAATAATAGTAAATATGACTAAAGGATTGTGGTATGTTAGGCAGAATATTGAAGTGTTCTAGGACCATTTTTCTTACTTTACTAGTCTTTTCTTTGGAAGAAGTATTTAATCTCTGAAAGGCTCTGCTTTTCATCTGTAAAGTGAGTGAGTTGCCCTGGATATTATCTAACGTCACTTTTGGATTTATTGCTCTATTTCAAAATAATGAAAAAGTTGAGGGTCCAGTAAAGAGGAGAAGTGTTGTTATTTTTCATGTCCACACTTGTCTGAACTTTAGTTGCTCTGGTCTCTCTAAAACAAAAATCAATGATCTTCATTGAACACCTATAGACCTCTAAATAACAAAGTAATGAAAATGACTGGGTGTGTATCATACACTTAACACATATTTTTAAAAAGTTTGCCAACATGAGTTAATGAATCTTTAAAGAAAGGAGAATTATTTTTCATATTATGGAATATTTAATAACTGATCATCTGATAATGCCCAATAAAAATGTTCCTTTCATTAATATTTTTTATCCGTAGAGACAAAGTGCATTTACTGCCACTATTGGAATCAGGGAGATTTACAAATATTATTTCCTTTCTAAATAGGTGCTATGATGCTATTTTTTCTTCTGTTTTCCCTCAATAATAGAAATTCTAGCCAGGCACAGTGGCACATGCTGCAGGGTCTCTTTAAATTACACACACTGCCTCTGGTCTCGAATTTGTGATCCTCCTGCTTCTGCCTCCTGAGAAATGAGAATAATATAAAACTAGAGGGAAATTTGACTTTTTTAAACAAAATTAATCTATTAATGTCTGGTTTGATGGAAATGGTCACAATTATTAGTCCTCAAGTAAATTTTCTAATGGTCAATTTGCAGTGTCTAGTTAGAATTTGATATGGTAGCATCAAAGAGAAACTCTGTAAACCTTAAATAATAGCTCTTCAATGTCTTTTCTCTAAAGATCCTGGTAACAATCTACTTTCTGTCTCACTCAAAGAATTTGCCTGTTGTAAACATTTCATATCAATAGAGTCACAAAAAATTTTTCTGTCTAATAGGTATGAAGTGGTATCTCATTGTGATTTTGATATGCATTTCCATAATGATGCTGAGTATCTTTTCATTTTGTTAATTAGCCAACTTGTACCTCTTTGGATATATGCCCACTCAAGTCTTTTGCCTATATTTTTTTCCTTTGCCATTTTCTAAAGTTAGTTGCTTTGTTATTGTGATTGAGTTGTAGGAGTACCTTATACATTCTGGATATTAAACTAAAAAATGGCCTGAGATGTGGCTCAGTGATGGAATGCAGGCCTAGCATGCATGTGACCCTGGGCTCAATCCCCCAGTATCACACACACACACACACACACACACACACACACACACACACACACACACACGAAAAATGTTTTAACTGTTGGAACTAACCAAGATCAATGGATAAAAAAGACTTCTTTGGAAAACTAAATATTCCCTACTATTGATAAAATATTGAAGAAACTATGTAGTAATATACCAGCTATACTGAACATACTTTTTCTACATTGAATAGATAGTAGATTTTTTATAGTGCCCAAATTCCCAAGTGCTTGATCAAATTGACCAACTATTCATTATAAATTTGACACCATCTTTTGACCTAGTGTCTCAAGTATCTGTAAATTTAGAATTTCTGCTGTCTTTAAAGGCTTGTAAAGATTAGTGTATATCAGACTCAGCCAATTTTTTAAGCAATTAATTAGCAATAATAATAAGCAATTTCATTTTGAAAACTTTCTGTAACTTAGGAACTAAATTTTCTCTGGATATTTCAGCGAGAAGAGTAAGAAATGTTTTGAAGCAATTATTAGGAAGAGTGACCTTGTGTTACGGATTAATTATGAGAATGACTTACTACCAAAATATTATTGTTTATTCAGACATTACAATATGTATGTCCCTGCAGCTAAAATATAATCTAGTTGTTAGAAACTGAATATAATCTTGTAATATTACACAATTTCTATTTGGTTGTTGTTGTTGTTAGCTGCCGTCGAGTCGTGTTCGACTCATAGGGACCCTTATAGGGTCTTCAATGGCTGATTGTTTTGGGTTTGCCTTGGGAGTAGGTTGCCACGTCCTTCTCCCGTTTCTGTGGTGCTGGGAATCGAACTCGGGACCTCAGAGACTGCAGAGTGGCACTCTACCAACTGAGCTAAATCCCAGCCCCTTTATTTGGTACTAAATATTAAAAAATGGATGATTATTAGAAATAAAAAATTTAATCCTTTATGATCCCCCAAATTTCCAATATAAATAATGGAACACCTAAAAACAAAATAAGTTTTTAAATGTGAATGTAGAAGAAGTAGCATTTTAGCTCCTTTTTTTTGCTTCCACATTTAATCGACTTTAAAATCTATATAATAAGGTTTTCTTCTTTGATATATTGAACACTATCTTGCATATTGTTCTCAGCACCTAACAGAATTTCCTGTGTATAATAAATACTTAATATATATTACTTGAGAGTTATGATGCCATATATCTCCTTTCTCCTCTGAAGATCTACTTTCTACTTTTCTTCATCAACATATTTATACCAGGACACTGATCTGTATGGTTTATATCACTTAATAAATTTAAACGTTTTGGCATTTAGATTTCCCTAGTGTTGGGCCATAAGATAGCCCTGTCAGCAGATTGGGGTGGGGCGACTATGCATTTATCCACTATGTATCTCTTTGCAGGGTCATCCATTGGCACTGCCCTTCCTCTGAAGGCTATTGCATCCCTTTCCACAGATTTTTTGTTACTAAGGGCTCAGTTCTCAGGGCTTAATGCTATGTCTTCTGGTATTGCTATACTATGTCACACATTCTCACATGGATTCTTTATCAACTGCTGTAAAATTATTCTAATTTAAATGTGCTTACATTGGAGCTGTGATGAATAATATAATGATCATATATGCAGCCAGATGTTTTCTGAAGGTCAGTATCGTGCAAGCAGGCAGCACATAAACACTAGCTGAATGCTCTTTACCTTGTTAATGTAGCTTCAACACTTGATTTCCTAGTCCTTCTTATTAATCTATGTGAACATATAATATGGCAGAGAGTTTATGGTGTTTCTTTTCACTTTAGACCTTGAAGGAAGGTATCAAAAAGTAAAAAAAATAAATAAATAAAAACAGAATTTTACACTTTTCTCTTTGCAATCAATAAACCTTTTGAAGTGGACAGAGTTTAAAGGGAAGTAACTTCTTCACAGGTCACTGCATTGCAAGTATAATTCCCCCCAGGAAACCAACCACCTTTTAGAGTATTCTCTTAAATATGCTTCAAATGCCATGGACTACAATCTGTCAAACTGTTTTTATAGGTTAACAGACAGAGGTCTGGTCTCTTAAAATGTGGCTATCCATCTTATAGTGCAGTACGTATAAATTCAGATTATGAAGCTGCTCATAGTACATAGTATATTTGAATGATAGGGACATGGAATATATAGAAAAATAATTTAAGACTAAAAAACAGTGAGAAGCTTTTGCTTATTTCTCTCATATTTTTTCTTTTTTGACAATGAGTTAAGGCAATGATATCATATATAATTATTACCGAGTACATTTTTTTCTCTACATTCTCCATAGGTAGGAAAGGGTAGCTGCATCTAGAAAAGGTATGATCTCTGGTCCATCCAGCATTAGGGAAAGGAGGAAAATGGGGGCAGGCTTTGATTAGCAACCTAATCAAAATTAGAGAATGAGAATCAAGCCTTGACTTCTTAACCAACGTCTTTCAACTGTTGTTAGGTGCCGCAGAATCGTGTCCAACTCATAGCGACCCTCATAGGGTTTTCAATTGCAGATTGTTTCGGGATTGCCTTGGGAGTGGGTTGCCATTGTCCTTCTCCTGTTTCTGTGGTGCTGGGAATCGAACTCAGGACCTCAGAGACTGCAGAGCAGCACTCTACCAATTGAGCTAAATCCCAGCTCTTCTTTCAACTATTCATTTATTTTTCCTAAATCTTCTAGAAAAGAATTATATTTAAGACTCCCTTTTAATATAGTTTGCAAGGTGTAGATCTTGCTGATTTCTGTTGACGTATCCATGGATAGAAACATTTTCCTTTTCAGGAATGTGCTGATTTGTGTAATAAATTCAACATTCATACTACTTTTAGAATAATATTTATTGTATTCAATATAAATTCCAAGTGAAAGATTGAGAGACTTAGCAAACTAGACAGCCTATGTAATATCTGCTGACAGCCACAGCACTGTGGTATTTGATCCTGTCAGATCTTGGAAGGTAAGCAGGGCTGGGCCTGGTTAGTACTTGGATGGGAGAGTACCTGGGAAAACCAGGTACTGTAGGCTTGCGAGAAGGACCTGGAAACCCACTCCCAAAATTCAATCTGCCGTTGAAAACCCTATGAACAGCATAGAAGCACTAACAATAGTGTTTTGCCTATTGTACATAGGGTCACTATGAGTTGGATATCAACTCAACAGCACCTAACAACAACAGGTAATATCTGGCACATGTATACTAAAAAAAAATCACTTAACTAAAATTTAAAGTTAACTAGATACTATATTCCTGGGTCACTATGTGTCTGGATGGCACCTAACAATAGAGAAAAAACATATTTCTGTATATTGTCTGGCAACTTTACCCAAGAAATCTGAAACACTGAGGGATGGTAACAACAGCTTTGCATTTCTTTACTAGACCTTATTAGGCAGGACTTGTTACAAAATTTGGACTTCCTACAAGGTGGGGCTTTCTTGTTCCCTTACTGCCCCAGCCCTCAAAAGCCCGCCAAAACTGCCCAACAGATACTGGCCTAAATCTGTTCTGGACCCAGCAACTGAAGACTACTTCCTGTACCTCCTATAGCCTATCAGAAGCCTTCATACACCATCTTTCTACCTATTCTGATAGGAGACAGTGGCCACCCCTCCCCTTTTGCTGCCTACAGCCCATAACCTCCCTCCCATTCTCTTTTCCGCAGCTGCTGGTCTTTCCTCTGATAGAGACAACCCAGGCAGAACTGCTGGCAGCTTCTGCTCAATAAAGGCCTGGTAGAGTTTACATGTTTCAGTCGCCTACCTGACATAATGGTGCCCAAACCCGGGAAGGCTCAGCCAGGAATAGCAATGATCTCCCATTCTCTGGGGTTGATTAGCCCCCTGGTCAACATCCTGGACCTCACTGCTAGACTGTAAACTCAGCAGATGCTCTACCTTTGCTGTTTCTGACTGCTGCATCTACATCAGCCAGTCCTTGAGGTGAGTCATTTGAGCCCCTCTACTTTCATCCCCCCTCTCATACCCTCTCAACAAAATCCCAGCACTGGGCCAGATAGATCTCTCTCATACTTGGGGAGCCATGGTCTTGGGCAGGAGGGACGGCCCCTTGACTCGGCCTCTTAGCCCTCTGTGCCAAGGGGTACTGGGAAACATGAGGATGTTCCTCTTCCTTGTACCTCTCCAGGTATGCTCATTCTCCTCACCTCTCTCTTCTAAAATACCATGGGAATCTCAGTCCAAACCCCCTTGTACTACACCTGGACACTGCCTCCTGGCAAATCTCTGTACTCTTAAACTGGCTCCCAACATAAAACCTAAGAAACTGACTTTTTTTCTGTAATCAAGCCTGGCCACATTACATGCTCAATAAGGAGTCACAATGGCCAGAAAATGGAACATTTGACCCGAATATTCTCCACAATCTTCAAAACTTTTGTCAATGAAATGGCAAATGGTCAGAGGTCCCCTGCATTCAGGGCTTCTCCTATCTCCATTCTCACCCTTCTCTGTGCCAGTCTTGCTCTACCTATCAAATCCTTTTAGCTCATTCTTTAGCTCATTCAGCGTCCTTCTTCCTCAAAAGACTCTGATCTAACTTTCAATATGGATGAATTTGATCCCTCAGACTGCTCTGCCCCTCCTACATCTCCTCCTCCTCACAATCTCACCCATCCTCCCTCTTCTGATACCAACATTCCATGCTCTCTTCCCTCACCTCTACACAATCCCCACCTACCTCTAATTCCTCATCTTCCAAAGTTTCAATCCCCATTCCTCCCAACCCACCTTCATCTCCTCCTCCTGTGGGGTCTAGGTAACCAACTTTACTGCCCTTATGACCCAACTATAAATATGCCTCCAGGAGGTGGCGGGTCTGAAGGTATCATCCATGTTCATGTTCCCTTCTCCTTTGCTGATCTGTCTTAAATTGAAAAATGTCTTTGCCCCTTCTCTTCTGAGCTGGATAATTATATAAAATAATTTCATTATGTCTCTCAATCCTATCATGTGACTTAGAAAAATATTTATACTATTCTCTCCACTACCCTCTCCCCAGGGGAGAGGCAGACAGTTTGAAGGGCAGCACAGGAAGCAGCAGACAACTTTCATGCAATAGATCTCACTAAATTCGTGGGCACTCAGGCAGTCCTAGATGTCCAGCCAAACTAGACATATCAGGAAGGAGATCCTGGTTGAGCTCTTAGGGACAACATGATTGTTCGTTTCACAGAGGTCCTAAAATACATTTCCCAAAAATGTGGTCAGTTATAATAAAATTAGGGAGATTACCCAAAACCCAGGTGACAATCTGGCCAAATACTTTTTGTACCTAACTGAGGCACTACAAAAATTTACTAAAATAGACCTTACCTCACAAACCAGTACAATCAGTATTAGCCAATTACCAGATGCTGGCAGCTGCCTTACAAGGAAAAGCACCCACATCACAAGGGACACATCCCTCCAACCATGAGGGTCCACCAGGCAAATGCTTTAAATCTGGATATCCAGTACACTGGACATGAGAATGCCCTAACCCAAGGCCTCCTCCTGGACCCTGCCTGAACTATAAACAGCTGGGACACTGGGGGATTGAATGTCCTCTTCACCAGAATGGTAGGAGGCCAAACCCCCTCACCCCCAAGTGCCACAGTCAGAGCCCACTCTGCCATAACTCTTAGGGTTATCCACTGAGGAGGACTGACAAGGCCAAGGATCACCATCAGCCCTCCTGGACATCACCAACAATGGGCCCCGGGTAACAGTCAGCATCTCAGTTAAGCCCATTTCATTTCTACTCAACATGGGGGCCACATTTTCAGCTTTACCGACATATGGAGAACACACAATCCCATCGCAGGTTACTATTATAGGAGTTAATGGAATTCCTACCCAACTGAGAGCCACACTTCCCTTAACATGCTCCTTCCTAGAAACTACATTCTCTCATAATTTCTTGATCATACTGTCCCACTCCTGTCTTAGGGGGAGATATAGTGTCAAAATTTAAGGCTTCCACATGTTTCCATTCTATTTCCATCAATTCCACCAGTATGCTGCTGCTCTAGACTGTTTCCAATCCCTCTCCCTCTTCCCTCAGCCTACCTCTCCCCAGGGTCAATATCTTAGTCTGGGATACCTCCTCTCCTTCCATTGCCTCCCACCATATTCCCATCAAAATTACCCTCAAGGACCACTCCAAATTTCCCAAGGTCCCATAATACCCTATTTTCCTAAAACACCTCCAGGGTCTAAAACCTGTCATATCTAGCCTCCTTAATAAAGGTCTCATTCACCCTACCCACTCTCCCTAAAATACTCCAATCCTACCTGTTCTCAAACCAAATGGGTCCTACCCACTGGTTCAGGACCTCAGCCATCAATGCTATGGTTGTCCCTATACACTCTGTTGGCCCCAATCCTTACAACTTACTATCTCATATTCCTTCCTCTTCTTCCCTCTTTACTGTTCTTGATCACAAAGATGGCTTCTTCACCATACCTCTCCATCCCACCTCCCAGGATCATTTCAAATTTACCTGGACAGACCCCAACACTCATCACTCTCAAAAGTACCCTTGGACAGTCCTTCCATGGGCTTTAAAGATAGCACTCACTTATTTGGTCAGGCACTGGCTTCCAACCTAGCTAATCCAAATCTCCAGCCTTCCTCTTTACTTCAGTATGTTGATGATCTTCTTTTCAGCCCTACCTTATAACTCTCTTGAGTACATAAGCTTTTCTCCTAAACTTCTTAGCTCAACATGGACACCACCTCTTATGCAACAAAGCTCAACTCTCTTTACCTTCTGTTATCTATCTGGGGGTAAAAATCTCATCCCACAAAAGAGAGATAACCATAGATAGAAAACAACTCATTTGTGATCACCCAATACCTACCTCAAAAGTAGAGATTTTTCTCCTTTCTGGGACTGATGGGTTATCTTCAGCTATGGATTCCCAATTTCAGCCATCTGGAAAAACCTCTTTATAAGGCAGCTAGGAGGGGATCCCTTGGAACCCTTAGACCCCACGTGCCCCATTAAGGGTCCTTTTCTCCAACTCCAATCAGCCATAGTATCAGTCCCTGCTCTATCTCTGCTAGACCTACAAAAACCATTCATCTTTTTTGTTACTGAGGAGTCAGGATTAGCTTTGGGAGTTCTAGGACAAACCACTGAGGGACATTTTGCCTCAGTGGCATACCTCTCAAAACAGCTAGATCCCACCACAAGGGTTTGGCCCCCCTTCCTCCAAGCACTTGGAGCACCTGCCTCCCTGACCCTAGAGAGCAATAAATTCAGTCTTGGACAACCCACACTTATAAAGTCAGCCCATCATCTCCAAGACGTTCTCACACACTACAGTTTTCAAATTTATCACCTTCTTACCTTCAGTCCTTCCATGCTGCTTTTCTGGAAAACCTTTTACTCACTCTCTAGTTCTACCCTCCTTTAAACCCCTTTATTCCCTCAAGGTCCCTCTACTTCCGTAACTCACTCATGTATGGAAATCTTGGAAAATCTACTCCCACCATTACCCAATGTGTCCTCAAACCCCATTTCAAATCCAGACTTTATCTGCTTCATTGATGGTAGTTCTTCTCCATCCTCCACTGGGGATGGCACCATATATTATATGCAACAATATTGTTAACTGAGACTATTGAGGCCTATCCACTTCCCAAAAGGCAGAACTTATTGCCCTAATTAGAGCCTTCACTCTAGCTCAAGGAAAAAAAGACAACATATATATAGCCTCAAATTATGCTCACCCTATCGTCATACATTCAAATTCAACAAAGTGGCAGGAATGTGACTTCATGTCCACTAAGGGAATCCCCATCATAAATGGACCTCTCGTTAGAGACCTCCTCCAGGCAGCCATACTCCAAACTATGATAGGTGTTATCCATTGCAAGGGACACTAACCCACAACCAACACCATAGCCCAAGGAAAACACAAGGCAGATCAGACTGCCTACCAGGCTGCTTAATAACCTACCCATACACAAATGATAGCCATCCCTCTCATTGATCCAGAATACACCCCTCAAGAGTTTATCAAATACACACAGAAGGGAGCAATCCAATCAGGATCATGTCTAATCCTAAATGGATGCCATATCATTCCTGATTCCTAAGTTACATCAGTTCTTACCAATATACATAATTCATTACAGATAGGAACACAACCTTTCCTCCCCATAGTCAGCTCACCTCTATATCAGCCATCTCTCACAAGTCAAATACAACAGATAACCCATTCCTGCTAGATTTGCTCCACAACTTCTCCCCAAGGGAGTCTCAGGCCATCATCCCCCCCCCTGCGGTCACCAAGCTAGGGGACAACTCCCTGGAGAGGACTGGCAAATAGACTTTGCCCACATGCCCCCAATTAAGAAAATTAAATACTAACACTCATGGACAAATTTTCAGGCTGGCTTTAGAGGCTTTTCCCAGCACCACTGAGGGAACATCTACAGTATCCCAAACTCTCCTCATGGATATAATTCCTGCTTTGGCCTGCCCCAATCCCTTCAGTCTAACAATGGTCCTGCTCACTCTTAGCTACTCATCTGTCACCTGTTTCCCCAGGCCACCAAGTTTATCTTAAGATCCTACATCCCAAACCTTTGCAACCCAAATGGGAAGGCCCACCCACAGTGGTCTTAACAACCTCTACTGCAATTAAACTCATGGGGGGAAAAAAACATGGTACCACCTCTCTAAGATAAAAAAAGGCCTCCTCTCTACTTTCTCTCAAGGTCCGAAACAACTTAACTAACCTCCTTGATACTCCTCTCTCCTGACAGGACTGACAAAACTCAAACTTTCCTGCCTCTGGAAGGAGGAGGAGGAAGGTATGATCTAATGGCATTTCATGATTGTGCCCCCTCACATTTTGGTCTTTACCTGGACCATTCAGGAGGATCTCCCATAGTTCTCTTCCCTTCCTGATCCAGTAGATTCTGTTTTAACCTGGGTTGATAACTGTTTCTTCCAAGGAACTCTTCAAGATTTCACCCCCCTAGAAGCCACTCTCTATACATTTCTCCTCCTCTGCTGTCTCCTCTTCCTTTAATGTTCTAAGTCTTATTCCCTCTTCAAAGAGGCATCCTCCATTGTTCTTAGCCAGCCAGTCCTATTCTTAAAACTGAATCCCAGGGAGGTTCACAATGCCTTTCTGCCTGTTGCCCTATTCCCAGGGCTTACTCAGAACTATCACTATCCTGTTTGCTGTCAAACTTTGGGCAGTAACCCCCAAGGACTGGAAATTTCTTGAAAAACTCTTACTCCTGTTCCTGTATCTTGCCCTTGTGTTGGGCCTAACAAGCTTGACTTGCATTCACTAACAACATCACATTCGGTGCCTTCCTCCCTATATCATCCTCCAGTTTACTCCTAGATTCTGGCCCCTCCCATCTCATTATGGACCCTTTATCTCTTTTCCAGCTCTCATTAATGGTCTCAACCCTTCTTTCCTCAAATCAGGGTCATTGGGAATTTCAGATAGAATGAACATTGGGGGATCAAGGCATAATCAATATGACAATCTGGGATGGCTCTAGTCCATGGATCCTCCTCTAGTTTTATGCTTGTGGAGTTTTTGATTCTAGCTCCTGGTGATACAAATGCCTTTCCTTAGACTAAGAAAGAGAATACATGACCCAACACAAATACCTTTGCTATAAGTATAGACAGACCAGGGACTGTGATAATATAAATGAGTACTACTGCCCTTACTCATCCTGCAGGATGGCGCAGTCAGGTAATCTTAAATCCAATCTAGTTAACATCAGAGATCCCCCAAACTGTAACAGAGGAGGTTGTAACCCTGTCCAACTAAACATATCTCTCACTGGATTCTCACTAGGCTCAAGGCCAGCCATCTGGCATCAGAGTAGATGGCTGGGGAAAAGACCCCAGGGGGCATCATAACCACACTCAAAGCTTATATCAACCCTGCCACACCCAAAGCCCCACCTCAATCCATGATAGACATTAACAAAACTATCAGCTATCTCCAACCTAGTCCATCTTTCTCACCTCACCTTTTTCTCTTAAACAATAGCAATCCTTCACTTCCCTCTGGCAACTGGGTTTGCCTCTCCCTATGCAGAGCTTCTTTGGTAGCCACTCCACTTCCCTTGTCTTGGGCACAAAACATCTTAACCTACAAAAAACAAATGCTCCATAACTCCCCTGTCTCTTACATCTCTCTTCTCCCCATAGAGTCTACCCTTTTATTAAAAAAACACTCCAACAACATAACCTCACTCTTTCTCATTGCCCCTCCCAATAAGACTCTTCTTCCTCCAGGCTATTGCACCCTCCGCAAGCATATATTTTCACTGTGGAAAGAGCCTTAGGCTGCCTCCCTTCAGTATCTCCTCTTCCAACCCCTCCTGCACCTATCTGTGTTCCTTACTCCCAATTTTACCGTCCACACAGATGGGGAACACTTAACAGCAATTACATCCTCTTCTCCTCTTCATCTCCACTCTAAGTGTGCCCTCCTTGCCTTCCTCATTGGGGCAGGGGTGGCAGCAGGAATAGGGACAGGCATAGCCAGGATATTTATTATGCTCTTTTCTACCATAAAAACTCAGGAGAACTTAATCAAGACATAGATTATGTCATAATGGCACTTGAGGCCCTTCAGAGTCAGATCACCTCCTTAGCAGCAGTAACTCTCCAAAATCGCACAACCCTAGACATATTTACAGCACAAAAAGGATGAACCTGCTTATTTTTGGGAGAAGAATGTTGCTATTTCCTTAATCAATCAGGTATATTCATAGACAAGGTATAAGAACTCCAGGAGAGGATAGAGTCCCGACTATAGGACTTATAAAACACACAGCCCCATCAAACTCTCCTACAACACATATTCTCCTGGCTACTCCATTTCTTGCCTGCAGCCATAGCACTGTGGTGTTGGATCCTGTCAAATCTTGGAAGCTAAGCAGGGTCAGGCCTGGCTAGTACTTGGATGGGTGGCCACCTAGAATACCAACTGTTGTAGGCTTGAAAGAAGGACCTGGAAACCCAGCCCCCAAAATAAATCTGCCATTGAAAAACCCTATGAATAGTAGAGAAGCACTGACAATAGTGTTTCACCTGTTGTACATAGGGTCACTATGAGTTGGACACCAACTCAATGGCACATAACAACAACAACTCCCTCTCTTAGGGCCACTGTTCTGCCTCTGACTCCTGGCCTTGTTTGGGACTTGTCTGTTTTGCCGTTTACAAAATTTTCTATGGGACTGCAGGTGCACCTTCACCAACCAGGCAGTTACAGAACTCTTCATGACAGGATACTGACCACTCCATGCAGGAAATGATCTTTCCCTGTGCTGAGATGACCTGCTTTCATCCATCCCCCTATCAGTCTCCCTAACCCCCTCATCCATAGACATTGACCCTTCTCATCTACAAGATAAGGCTTTCATCTTCCCATAATGCCCCAGCCTTCAAAAGCTGCTCACCAGAACTTGGCCTAAATCTGTCTTGGACCAGGCAACTGATGATTACTTCCTTTTCCCTTCTATAGCCTATCAGAACCCTTCACATATCCTCTTTCTATCTATCCTGATAGGAGATTATGGCTACCCCTCCCCTGTTCTTATCTACTGCCCATAAAAATCCCACCATTCTCTTTTCTGTGGCTGCTATTCTCTCCTCTGATAGACAGCCCCAGCAACTTCTGCTCAGTAAAGGCCTGATAGAGTTTACATGTTTCTGGTCTCCTACCTGACAGACCTCAAAGTCAAACTTGAAGAAAACATGAAACTTAAATTTTTTATTCAATCTATTTTATACTTTAAATGGTCAAACATGGCAAAATATGTAGGACACTTTGACCAAAAATTGCAATAATTTCCTTTTATTCCCAGATTGTCAATTTCCCCTGAGGCAGATGCAACAACTTCTACTATACCTTTTGAAGGTCTTCTCTACACAGGTTATTTTGCATATGCCTATATAGATGCATGCATTTTAAACATTGAAAATGTTGTTGTTGTTAGGTGTTGTCCAGTAAGGCCTGACTTATAGGGAACTTCATAGGCTTTTCAATAGCTGATTGTTTGGGGACTGTAGGTAGATAGAAAGATAGGAATACATAGATATGCATGCATTGATAGGTGTCATATCTATGTACGTGTCTATTCCACTATCATCTGTCATCTAAAATTTGTCTATCCTTTTGTAGTTTATTGTCAAACAAATGTTAACCTATACATGTTTTCCCATATCTGCACTTTGGAAATTGCTACTACATGTATTGATTTATTCCATTTTCTGGAAAATTTGTTGTTGTTATTGCTAGGTGGCTTCAAGTTTGGCCTGACTCATAAAGACCCTAGGCATAATAAAAGATACATTCCCTGAATCCATGCTAGTCACATGATTTTTTAAGCCCATTGTTGCAGCCATTGTGTTAATTCATCTAGTTGAGGGTCTTCTTTATGTTTTTTGTTGACCCACCACTCTCCCAAACATCATATCCTTCTCCTAGGATTGGTCCTCCCTGACATGTCTAAAATATATAAGATTCAGTCCATAGATTTAGTATAATATTTTAGTAATTTTCATTCTCAGGGTTATTTAGAATTTTTTTCCCAAGATTTTGATGTCATAAATTTCTCTCACTAAACTATCATGTACATTATTGTAATCATTCAGCAGTTTTTCACTAAGGCAATTTTCTATCAGTGGTATTACTAGATCAAAGTCTATGTATACTTTTAATTTTAAAAAATTAAATAACTTTAAGGAGACCATGCCTGCAGCTGTACCACTGTGGTATCTGCTTCCATCAGATCCTAGAAGCTAAGCAGGGTCAGACCTGATGGGAGACCACCTGGAAACACCAGGTGCTGTAAGACTTGGGAGAATGACCTTGCAACTCACTTCCAAAGACCAATCAGCCATTGAAAACCCTATGAATAGCAGAGAAGCAGTAATAATACTGTTTCGCCTTATTGCACATAGGGGTGCTATGAGTTGGATACCAACTTGACAGTGCCTAACAACAACAAGGAGACCATATCAATGTACAAGTCCACCAACTTTTTTTGCTTCTCCTGATTCATTTTTCACATTACTTTTAATAAAAGTTTTAGGATTTTGCCAACTGTTAAGGGCATATTTTAAATGATGTTGTACATATTTTGAACATGTTGTCAGGAGGGTTAAATCCCTGGAGAAGGACATCATATTTGGGAGAGTGGCACTTCAAGAAAAAGGGGGGGGGAATGGAAAATTATCAACTAGATTGATTGACACATTGGATGTAACAATGGGCTTAAATATAAGGAAGATTGTGTGCTGGGCACAGAATCCAGAAGTGTTTTGTTCTGTTGTACATAGGGTAACTATGAATCGGACCCTACTTAATGGCATCTAAGAAGAACAATAAGATGAATAAAAAATTATTCAATGTTTTCTTCTTTTTTTTGGTATATTTAAATATTCATTGACTTTTTAATTATTTGTATTTTTATCTACATTGTATTGTGATATTGATAAAGAATAATGTAGTTCTTCCTCCACTCCATTCACTCACATTTTTTTGCCACATTTTCTGACTCTATTGAATAACCTTTCATGATTTTCCATTTCTGTAATGTCATGAAATTCATGGATATTTAGTTGTATTTTCAATCTTTTTTCTGTTATTTTGGTTCTTTTTTATAACTCAGAACCAAATTAAATTGTTTTAATTATTACATTTTGTTATTTTTAAATGTTCATTAATCTGGTTCTGTGAAATCTCTTTGCTTTCTTATGCATATTTTCAAATTTTAATGCTATAATCTGCTTAATAATTTTTTTATTTTTTTTTTCCGTACTGGGAGTTGAACCTAGGGCCTTGTGTTTGCATGCTCTGCAAGTGCGGGACCACTGAGCTGCACCCCCAGCCATTTTTTTTTTTTTTTAATTTTTGAGACAGGGTCTCACTAAGTTACGCAGACTGCCTCTAGTCTCAAACTTGTGATCCCCCTGTCTCTGCCTCCCAAACCGCTGGGATTACAGGTGTGTACCAACACACCTGGCCAGCTTAATAATTTTTTAAAAAAGCAATTGACTTTACTAGACTGTAAATCCCTTAACTTTATAAGGTAATTTAGAATAAATTAATCTTTATTTTAGAACTTATTCATGTTGTTTCAGAATAAACACATACATACACACACACACACACACACAAAAACAATAGTCTCCAAAATCTAATGGCCTAGCACACTACTCAAGTTAATATTTTAGCAAATAAAGCTGTGCTCAGTTGTGTGGTATTTTTGATGTCGGGTCCAGAGCCCAGTTTACCTAAAATGGCATTACAGGTAATTTTATATTTCAACTTAACTACATTATAGTGTCCAGTAATTTGGCTAAACACTATTCTAGATGTTACTATAAATATATTTTTAAATAATATGACTAGCATTCATAATCAGTTAAGTCTAGTTAAAGAAGAAGATTATCCTTTATAATGTTGGTGGTTCTTATCTAATCATATGAAGAATGTAAAAGGAAAAAGTTGAGTTCCTCAAAGAGGGAATTCCATTAGCAGAAGGCCTTTGAACTTAATTTGCACCATTAGCTCTTCTCTGATTCTGACACAGAATTGGAGTCTTTCCTTCTGTGGTGTGTAGGATCAATATAAATTGAACTTGACCTGATGACACTTAGCCACAACAACAACAGTATTTTTAAATCATTATTAGTGATAACTATTGCATGACTCTTGCCAAAAGTGATGAAGAAATCAACAAGCTGACACAATTCCATATCTCCTACCCAATTTTTGGTGGGTATGCTGTATACAATTTTTCTATGTTTATCATCACTTATATATCTATTTCACACACTTACCTTTTATATTAACATAGAACCACTACTTATCCAGCATTCAGTGGTATATCACAGCTATTTTCAGTATACTTCTCCCAAATGTGTTTATTAACCCACTGCTCCTTGTAAACACAGCATATCTGCATATTTTCTTGTTGGGTTCTCCCTCCTGTGCCAACCTTCAGTGACAACTGAGTAGAACAGACTCAACTTTGCTCTTCTAATAAGAAACCATTGCTTTTACCATTTCCACCCTTGAGAATTTATTTTTCTGTTTAATATGCATAAGATCTGAGAGACTCTTATCTCAACTTTTCTTATCCTATTTAATTTTCAGTGCATAGTGAAGAAATCTTTCATCATTGAAGTTAGAAGAGAAGATATTTCCTTCATTCATAATTTCATTGATGATGACGTCTAATTTGCAGCTACCTTCAGAAGAGAAAGAACTGGAGAAATAACTAACATCTTTAAATTAGGTAAGAAATGTTAAAACATCTTTTGGGTCTTAACACTTGAAATTCTTTATAGAAACAAAGTATTATGGAAATTAAAATCTTATAATAGGGCTCATCATGTTTCACTGGTAGAGCACTTGCCTAGCATCTGCAAGGCCCTGGATTAGATCTTCAGTACCTCCAAAAAGTTCTCAGAATAAGGTTCTCTGAGAGTTGCTTAAGTTTGGAAGTGTATATCAACATAAGTAATGATGGCTAAGATATTGATTGACACTGACAATCATGCTAAAATATTCTCCCACATAATAACTTGATAAAAAAACTTACAAAACTAATGTTTAAAAGTTAGAGAGTTATTTTTAATTAATTAGAGATTTCTCATTAGTTTTGTCAGTTTCAGTATACTACATGGACACTTACAATCTTTACCTGGTATTTTTCAATTGATTAAGTTTTGAAATTTAAGAACTTACTGGAAATTGAAATAGTATATTTTCTTTGCTTTTAATTTCTAAAATAGACTACTATATATTTCTTTCTTTCTTTGCATATGTGCAACATTGTTTCTTTGAAATTAATTCGATTATAAAATTTTTCATAGGGGATTCTCTATTCTTTAAGATATTATTTAATTTTTTCTTAATGGAGAATAATAGGCATTTCATTGGAATACTTGCCTTGGAAAGAATTAAGTAATCTATATTATGAGCATAATGGTAAAACTCATATGTAAGCAATGAGAAAATTTAACCCATGGGAAAGATAAACAAGTGTGAAACTTGGCTGAAGAATAACAGAATCAGGATCTATTGGTAATGTATATAAATTATGGTAAGATTATAATAATTGTTTAGTTTTTGTAAACAGGTATTTCTTTTATTAATTTATTAGCCATTACTCAGATTGTTTGCTAACCAGACAGGTTGCTGCTTAGTTTTTTGCTTTTTTACATACTGTTGTTGTTGTTGTTGTTAGGTGCAATTGAGTCAGTATCCAACTCATGGCACCCCTATGTGCAACATGCAAAACAGTGTTATTACTGCTTCTCTGCTATTCATATGGTTTTCAATGGCTGATTGGTCTTTGGGAATATGTTGTAAGGTCCTTTTCCCAAGTCTTACAGCACCTGGTGTTCCCAGGCTGTCTCCTATCCAAGTAATAACCAGGCCTGACCCTGCTTAATTTTGATCTGACAGGATCAAAAGCCACAGTAATACAGCTGCAGACTTTTACTAATAGTCTGCATTGGAAATATTTGTCTGAACTAATTGTCTGAGTTCTAATTTCAGGATTGCTAGGAAACACAATTTTTTCTTCCCACAAATATCTAAGATCCTGTCTTTGTAATTCAGCATTAATTGGGTGTGTTAGTGAAATGGCTCATAGATATTGTAAGAGTTACTTTGTCAGTATTTAAAACAAGGCCAGGTGTAGTGGCACATGCCTAGAAATCCAGCACTCATAATGGGGAAGAATGAAGATAATGAATTTGAGGCCAGCCTGTGTTACACAGAGAAACATTTTTATCAAAAAGAAACAAACAAAACAAAACACAACAAACAAAACCAAGGAAAACTACAGTCTGATCATTAAAAGTATCTGTATATGTGTGTGTGTGTGTGTGTGCAAAATAACTACTATAGTTTCATGCTTCTATTCACAAGTACGTAGTTTTCATTGATTTTATTTTCTTATCAGAAAGTAGATGGGGTTGCCATAAATGCACATCTCATGGCAATCTTAGAATGTTCAAATTTTCAGAATAAATGTGTTCTTATTTCCTTAGAAGGTAACTTGTTTACTGAATGGAAAAATTATGTATTTATTCTATCATAAGTTAGTACTTTATTTTTTTCCTTATTGTTGATTAAACACTCAATTGCAAATGGTTCAGCACTAGGAGTGGCTTGTTGGTGGGCAATTAATACTGTTGTTGTTGCTGTTAGGTGCCATCGAGTCATATCTGACTCATAGTGACCCTCGTAGGGTTTTTAATGGCAGATTGTTTTGGGATTGCCTTGGGAGTGGGTTGTCATGTCCTTCTCCCATTTCTGTGGTGCTGGGAATCGAACTCAGGACCTCAGAGACTATAGAGTGGCGCTCTACCAACTGAGCTAAATCCCAGCCCTGAATTAATACTAGCCATGTAAAATATAGAGAACTTTAGCTCATATGAAAAAGTACATGTAGAAGTCAGTCAAGAGACATCAATAATCTGTAGGATAAATTTTAACATCCATTATACATTGTTAGAACCTATTTAAGGTTCTATTATGTCCCTATTTAAGGCATAATACTATTTATAGTGTGATCATACTATTAAAATGATCACATCAAAAATAAGAGGGCACTAATGTGATCTTTTGGCATTATCTAGTATCTTTTCTAGGAACAACTGATTTTACCTTACAGAAAATTCAAGAAAGTAAATGCAAAATGTTTGTTTAATCAAATAAAATATAGAAGAATATTATTAACATTATTATTTTGCCAACACTATTTTTCCAATATTTTTGTTTGATGTTCCCTCCCCGTGCTTGATTGTGATCATAGAAATGTCCCTAGTTTTCTCTTGTTACCTTCCATCCTTAACA